>JAMKQA010003801.1:0-14405 GCA_024699735.1 Posidonia australis
GACCCGAACAACTAGGTATAACTACCCAGGCTCAGCCTACACCGGCGGTGACCCGAACAACTAGGCTCAAAGGCCCAGGCTCAGCCTACACCGTCTCCAGCTCGCAAACCACAATCTCTTTCATAACACATCATTAATGTTCCAAGACTCCTTCCAGTTATCAAAACCATTTTCCAGTTATTCTGTTGCAGGACTCTGTTCCTTGCAACACCTGACCGGTCGACCGAACACCCAGGCTCAGCCTACACCATCTCCATGTCGAATCTATGTCAGATTTATCAGACAGGGGAGAAACGGTCGACCGAAAACCACCGATCGTCCAAGGCCAAGACGCGGATTCAACCGCTGGAAGCAAAACGGTATGCCGAACCAAAACGACATACCGTTTTCTGCTGTTGCAGAAAACGCCCCAAACACTGTTCCCCTTTTCTCCCCCAAGTGGGAGCAAGGATCGGACCCTCTAAACAAAATCCATAAATTCTCATAAAAACAAGGGGTGTAGACCCTCGAGTCTACTACAAAACCCCTCAAACCAATCACAAATCCATCAAGCATGCTGCTCTAACGAAAATCATCAAGGTATAGAGCTCAAAAACAAACATTGTAGCATGCTTCTCATTAATCCACGAAAACCACACCAAAAAGCCCATAATTCAGATAACATCATAACATGCTAATTAACACATTCTCAATCACAAATCAATTCTCTACAATTTTTCATGCATTTTTCACTATTTTCATGCATAAAAACTACTTTTAACCCAAAGACAACAACGAAAGGAGGAGGAGGTCGCGTACCTGTTCCAGGCCACAGGCGACCCTTACCCCACTCCGGCAAGCCTCCACGAACCCCGGCGGGACGCACGGATGGCTCACCACCTCCTTCCACTCGCGCGCCTCAGCTCCCTTTCTTTTCTTCCTTTCTTTCTGCGTAGCACTCCTCCTCTGCCCTGCCACTGCCTCCCTCTCTTATCTCCACCACCATCCACATGGCGCCGGCCACCCACCAGTCGGACGAGATGGATAGGCACGGGCCTCCGTCGCTGGTGGCACGAGAGGAAGAAGACAAGAAGTTGGGGGAAGGCGTGGCTCGCGAGAGAAACGGAGAAAGAGGAAGAAAAGAAAAGAGTAAAGAATGGCACGCAAACCGAGACAACTGTGCATCCTCAAACTGGACTCCCCAAGGGTCCCAAAACACAGGCAGATGCACAGAAAACCAACCACAACCACACACAGCCAAGAATCAACAGATTATCTATTAATAAACCATTAAACACAATATTGCAAATAATTACATGGTTTATGTCAAAAATGGATAATCAGGCCCTGATGTTACACTAGAGCACCAAGCAGGAGCACAGAAGTGGCACACCTAGCTGGAGCACCAAGGTGGCGCACTTACCAGGCTCACCCACCTGGCGCACCAAGCTGGCGCACAACAGCAGCAATAATGCATTCCATAGAGAAGTGGCTTTCCACCTCCCATGTCTGTAACCTCCACCAACGAATATGCCATGGAATCTTCTCCAGACTCTTCGTTTACGAGGCTGCTTGCATTCCATAGGAGTTACCCTTGAGAATTCCTATATAAAGACCCCCATTGGCAGCCATTTGGGACCCTGATCAAGCTATCCAGCTATCTAAGAGAAATCTAGTGCAAGCTATCTACTGATTTCTGCAACCCAATCTCATTTCTCTCAAGCATTCCCTTGTATTCTGAAGCATCTCCAGCCCTTCCAAAGCAACAAGGATCCTATTATCTTTGGTCTTTCAAGAAGGAATACCTTGAACAATGTAGGTCCACCATCCTTATTTTTATTTTTGCTTAATTCCTGCACTAGATAAACCATGTCATGCAAATCACATATAATCTGATTTTTCTTGTTGTTTACATGAGAGTTTCATGATGAGATAATTACACCATGTATAAGATGCCCAACATGTTAGAATCTATATGTAAAATCTGCATTTTAATATTTCTGTAAAACTGTCTTTCTTCTCTGTTTCTTTACACAAGAACCATGACTCATGAGCATGTATGCTAGAGAATAAGTAGCAAATATAATCTTTGTGTGTTCATCATTCATATGTGGTTTGTCAAGCCTATTTCCTCATTTCCTATCTTTTAGAATCCCATGCAAGTGTATCCAGTCCATAACCCATGATTTATTATGATTTGGACTTAAATAATGAAAGATTTATATTTCTTTACATGTTATCATATTTCAATTTTTTTATCGCCTACATAACTGATCCAATTAATAAAAAATCACTTATCTCTGAATCTGGACCAGATTCTGAATCAGACTGTAGTCTGATTCAGATTTTCTAGGGAGCATCATTCTGGCGCACCAAACTGGCATACTAGAGTGGCGCACCAAACCAGAGCACCACTCTAGCGCACCATTCTGGTGCACCAGACTGGACAGAGAACAGATCATCCTCTTTTGCATTCCCATCTGCATAGTTTCTCGGATGACTTTGAGTCTGATTCTTTTTGTGCTGATTCTCTGATATTTCATGATTTTGCATACGCCTCAAATGATATTGTTTTCTAAGTTGTTTTACACTTTATATCTTCTACCCATGGCTAAGTTCTGGTAGGCTGATTGCCCTTCACTCCAATATGGAGAATCTTATGCATCAGCCTATGATCCAGGAGACATGGCTGAACCTTGTTGCATTCATTTAGCATGAATAGGGTGTGATCTTGTGTGAGGCTATTAGCCCTTGAGCGCAAGGTCCATAAATCTTCTCATACTTGCATTTTTCTAGATTTATAAAGTATGTTCTCCGAGTTTGCAAAGGATTTTGCATTGCACAATTTTCTGGAACGCATTTATATGTGACATTGTACTGCATAGATTTTTGTATTTTCTTTGACACATCTTTCTAGCCTAGACAAGAGCACATAGGTGGCACACCAAACTAGAGCACCAGTCTTGCACACCAAACAGACACATCAGCTTTTTTTTCTTCAGTAGCACACAGCAGCTTTCGCGTAGTTTTTAGCATGATTTCTTGTCTTGATTTGCTTCTGGATTCTTTTGGTTTTCTTCCTTGATATACTAGGAAGACCCAACTCTATTTTCAGACATTTTTTATGCATGTTAGATCACATGTGGCATGTAGTAAAGCAAGGATGAAAATCGCTCAAAGTACTTAGATCCTTGATCTTATTTATGCAATATTTTTGCATCAATGTTTGACCCTGTTGTGTCGAGTGGTGAAGAAGAAAACAGGAATACGAACGATGCTCACATCCCAAGCATCCAAACCCTCCCCCACAGATGAACCTCACATGAAACCCTAGATCTAGAGAGAAGAGGGAGGAGTTCTCTTCACACAATTGGAGACAAAATAGGGCTACATAATGCCAAAAGAGGTTACAAATTCTGTGCCTTAGCCTTCTTAAATACTAGGGCACCTAAATGGTCAAATGACCAAACTAACCCTAAACAAAGATATAATTCAAGACATATTTACAACATGTTCTTTTATGAATTGTTTGATCTTTTATGTGGATATATAGTAAAAAGAAGGGTATGATGATGTTGAAAATGCAATAGAAGATGTTGAAAGGATTTGCACTGATGATGATGCAGATGTTGGAATTGAATAATTTCTATGTAAGTGGTTGAATGTTGGAGTTGAATATAATGAATTATTTCAGTGTAGATTGTTGCTTTCTATTTTATACACTGAAATATACTTGTAGAAATAATATTAATGTAGTATTGTATTCTTTTTAATGTTTTTATTGTAATATGTTTTGTAGGTGATTTTCATTTTTTTTTTTTAGGTACCTATGAAACTTAAAGCAGATGATGGATTGCAAAGTCAATTTGTTTTATTCAATTTCTTTGAGATGTGAAGATATATTATTTGTAATTAGTTGTTTGATGAATATTATATAGTGAGTGTTGTTTTTTATGTGTAATTGATTTTGGTTATAGGATGTTTTGTTCATGATTTGTTGATATGTTTAAGTATCAATTGTTTCTTACTTGTACAGACAATTCTATATTTTTTTTATGGACAAATTGTTATTTTGTTTTAGCTCAAACATTGAAGTTATTATTACGGAAATTGAAATTTAGAATCCTATTTTTTATGTTAATTGTTGATCATTCATTCAAACTTTGTAAATATATATACTGTTCAAGTTATGTAGATTATGACATTGAATTTAAATAAATAAAGGAAGCATATGAAAAAGATTATTCAAAAAACATGCAAAGTTGTAAATTACTACCTATCAAATTCGTGAACAAAACATGCAAAGTTGTAAAGTTGCAAATTTGTAAACAATCTATTTTTTTTCAAAAACATTTGCTTTGTTCTTTTCCATATCAAAAGAATGAATAATATTATTAAGGAATTATCAAGATTTGAACTTTGTAGATTATCACCTAAATAGTGTGTCGCAACTGAAATTTTGTTCGTTATTAACTGAAATATATAGTTATAACTGAAATTCAGTGTATTAACTGAAATATTGGGATATAACTGAAATGTATACTTTAAACTAAACTATTATGGAGAAGATATTAGAATCATCAGAAATACCCAAATATGTATGCCATCCAAATGATCACATAGACAGCTCTAGGATGTTGCCGAATACAAAGCCATATTCAAAAGAATAAGATAATAAATATGGATTAATTGGATGTGGATAGATTCTAAATCTGTGTCAAAATGAATATGTACCTGTCACAAGATGAATTTACAATACTTAATTCATATTTCTTCTCATTCATAAACCACCAAATGCATCACTAGGCAACAACTGAAATATAGTGTTTTAACTGAAACATAATGTTTATCAAGCACTATTACATAAATGCGATAATAAAGCAGTTTTTCATTTATAAAATAGTGATTTGATAGCCATCCACATTTGTAGTTAACTACTATTTAGATTTCAGTTTACAATATAGTTTTGTTTGAAATGTTCTTAGAAGTAGTAAGATATTGTTAAAATTATACATAATCAGTTCAATGGTTTTACAAAGTCACTATCACTTCCATTGTCATCCTTTTCATGTGTTCCATCTTCTGTAAACAAATCTTGTTCTTCTGTCATGAAAACTTCTTCCAATATGGTAGTAGTCAATTCGGCTCTAAACTTTGGCATTTCTTTGATTGTGAAGTTGATTTTTCCCCCTTTGAGATATATTCTGAAGCTTTTAACAGAAATACTCCACAATCAACACTTTCTTCATCTTGCTTGGGGAAGTCGTGCACTTGTATAACTTCCCATTGTTCCACATCCATAATCAGTCCTTGGTCCTTGCCAAAATATTGCATCAGCCATTTCACCTACAATTTAGTATCATGAAGAATATATTAACATAGAATCAAATGCTATTTGGATTTTAGTTTCTTTTCTATTGTTTATTCTTACCCATTTGTCATCTTCTTGCTTATGTTGTCGTCTATCAAGGAATGAATTGTAGAATCTGAATTACTTGGAAATCATATTCATCTCCAACAAATGCCAATGGAAGTCATGTATAATAGGGAGTAAAATAATCTCAAATTTCTTCATTGTGCCTTTTGTGATTCTTAATAAGCCTATCATTTTTCTCCACATTTTGATATCAGCTTTCCCTAGTATGCCCTTGATGTATTCCTACATACAAATCAATATATATTAAATGCAATGTTAAACTTACATAAATTTTGTAAAGTCAATTGTTTAGTGTTTGTTGTATTGGTTCGTACCGATGCAAATGCTTTCATGAATATAAACTTTTCTTTGCAATCACTATCAAGGCTATAAGCTAAGTACTCGTAAAAAAGATCAACAACCTAAATTACATAAACAATTACAAAGGTAACATATACTTGTAGATAATCAATATTTATAGAAATAATCTTCATTATTTTACCTCTTTGTGAATTGTACCACCAGTTAAAAGTTTCTAGATTTGCCAACCTAAGCATTTCGCCTTGGTCCCATCCTTTGCATTTGCACCTAACTTGAAGTAGTAATTGGAGCTACAATAATGAAATAACAATTTCATATTGTTGTATCAATCACTGAAATAGATTGTTATCACACTGAATTTGTTCACAATACTGAAATATAGTTTTAGGTAACTGTAATACTTAGACATATATTTCATTCGTTTCAAATTAGTGTAAGTAATATAAAATATCTATGAATATTTTATTTATGTAATCGGGTTGACACATGTTATGTAACACCCGTAAAATACATTTTGTAATTATTTACATTTTAATGAATTTTATTCCTAGACGGATGTTACTGTTCTGAGGCCCGTTGTGTGATTTTGTGCTTTTGGGCTTGGGCCTCGTTGGCTGGCATCTTTTTGCATGTCCTATATGTGGTTGGTACTGTGCATTGTGGCCTTGTGTGTGTGGGGCCCAAGTGTGGGTGTGGGGCCCAGGTGTGGGGTCCACGTGGGGCCCGCATTTGTGGGCTGGTGGTTGAGGCTTGTAGTTGGCCTCGTGGTTGTGGTGGGTGGTTGGGTGCGTGCGACAGCTGACGAGGCTGGTAGTTGAGGGAGTGTTGGTGTACGCGTGGCTGATTGGTTGCATGCACACGGCCACCTACTCCTTCTACGTGGCTTCTAAGCCTAGAGCCTCCGCCATGCACGACCCAAGCCTCCTATTTTCCCTGCACTTCTCTCTGTCCCGAGCACGCCTTCTTTCTCTTCTTCTCCCACTCATTCTCTCTCTCCCTCCATTCACCTCCCCTCTCCCCCGTCTCTCACTTTTCTCTCTCTCCTTCTCTCTCACTCTCCCTACCCTGTTTTCTCTCCTCCCCACGACCTCCTCTCTGTTTGGTGTGCTCGAGGGCCGACGACAGTGTGCGGTGGCTCGTGGTGGTGCATGGAGCTCGAGTGGAGCGCTCCCGTGGCTGTGGTTGCATCGTGGTCGCTGGAGTTGGCTAGAGAATCGTTGAAGGACATTCTTAGGTACGCATCTCCACCTCATGTAATAGAGAGCATGGAATTGGTAGAAAATGCTAGGATTGCATGCAATCTAGGTAAATTTACTTCCTTAGAATTTATTGTGTATTTATGGTGAATTTATGGGCATTTATGCTGGTGGTTGTGTTTTGGGTCATTTTGTCCCTTCTACCTTTGCGATTTATATCTTGATGCATGGTAAATGGATTTTGGTTTTGTTTGTTGGGATTTGGAGTAGAATCGAGGGTCTACATCTTATGTTTTATGCAAGATTTTTGATGCCTGTTTAGAGGGTCCGATCGGAGGTCCCAGTTGGGGCAATTTTGGACTGTAGGGTTTTGGACCGTTTTCTGGGATCGTAGAATTCAGCATATCAAAGTGAACGGCATACCGAATCAGTGAATTTTGGTATACTGACTTCGTACGGTATACCGTTTGTAGACACCCTAATTTTGAGGTCACTTGGCAGCAAGCTCCTCTGGATGATGCTCTAGTTGTGACCACCAAAACCCGAACCTACTCAAGCCCAATTAGGCCCACACTAGCCCACTCTTACCCAATTAAACTTGAAACCAAACAAATTAAATTAAATCCACTTAAAATCCATTTAAAAACCCTAATTAAGTAAAATCCAATTAAACCCACTTAAATACATTTAAAACCCACTTAAAATCCAATAAAACCCTAATTAATCAAATAAAAAACCCTAATTAAGTAAAATGCACTTAAATCCATTTAAAACCCACTTAAATTCAATAAAAATCCTAATTAATCAAATAAAAACCCTAATTAAATAAAATCCAATTAATATCCTAAATCAATCCAAAAACCCTAATTAAAACATAAAGCCTAATTAAAACCATAAACCCTAATCAAACCCAAATTCCAAATTACAAACCTACTAAACTCTAAATCAAACACTAAGCTAGTATTGCTCCGGGCATTGGGGGTGATTCGCTCCGGGGGTTGGGGGTGATTCTCCCCGGGCACCCTTGATTTGGAGACTTTACTCCCTGGCTTTTCTCCCTGAGTAGGTCGTTCCGTGCTCCTCATTTTTGTGAGTGCCTTCGGCGTGTTTCCTATCCTGGGGCTGGATCAGCTCATTGGAGCTTTATCTAGCTCTAGGTCGTGGCTTTGGGATGTCTATCCTCGCACCCTTGGGTGCGGCTGCATCGGTGGCAGAGCCTAGGGATTGTCAGAAAGGCATGGGCATTCCGCCTTCTGATGATCCCCTTACATCACCTTTGAAATTTAGTAATCCGAGAGCTGCCCCTGAGAAACGCCGTAACTTATCCTTTGCTGCAGCTACTCGTGAGTCGCATCAAGCGCCTTTTTTCCTTGGTGTGCCGGTGAGGAAACCGGTACTGATTGATGGTGAGGAGGTTATTCAATTCTCACTTGAGTAGGTGAATCAGATGGCAGTTCCTTTCTCCTGGACTTCGATTGGCAAGTTCACTACGGGCAAGCCTACGTTGATGGAGGTCCTCACTTCTATGAAGAATGTCATGACCTTTCAGGAGGATATCTTCCCTGTGGTGCTTGATCAGAGGCACATTTTGATTCGCTTCACAAATAGGGAGGATTTCCTTAAAGCATACATTAAAGATGCTTGGTTTATCAAAGGAAAAAGAATGAGAGTTTTCAGATGGTCTCCCAATTTCACGATTGGCTCTGAGTCATCATGCACTCCTATTTGGGTTGGTTTCCCCGCTCTGAGAGCTCATTTGTATGATCCTGGTGCTATTCAATCCTTAGCTAGTTCGCTTGGGAAGTTTTTATGCATGCACAAAGATGTGACCAATTTCACTAGACCTGGCTATGCCTATGTCTGTATAGAAATGGATCTTGCTAAGCTTGTGAAGAAGTTTCTAACTATAGATAATGGAGGCCAGATGTTCAAGCAGGAGGTGGATTATGGTAGGTCCCTGCCCCTGTATTGCCAATTTTGCTCTATGATTGGGCATTTGTCTTCGGACTGTAGAAGGTAGAAGTTGGTTGAGCATACGGTTAAGCCTAAGAATGATGAAAATCCTATAGGCAAGGAACCAGTGGAGGGGAAGGGTATTAGTATTGCTGGCCAATCCAAAAGTGCCAGAAAAAGAGCAAACAAGAAATTCAAATTAGGGGGAGTTAAGATTGCTAAGAACTTGAAATCGGGGTTACCAGGGATCAAAATTAATGAAATTAGCAAGGAGGAACAAATTGAGAAAGGTTTGGTGGAGGCTAAGAAGCTTCCTCTCGTGACTAATAAAGGCAAGGCTGTGGCTTAGGATGACACCTCTTCAGGTAGCCTAGAAGTTGGGGGCTGGTCGACTGTTGCAAGTAAGAAACATTGGATAGTGGGGTCTTCTAGTAAAGGGGCGGTCAGGGAGTATGGCTCAGGTTGTTTGAAATCGGTTCAGAAGCAGTCAAAGGAAGATAGAGGAGTACCTAATGAGGCCTGTAAGGATGTACCTAGTGGTTTTGTTGTGCCTCAGGTGGATGGGGCGCCTAATGCTGTGTCTGAAGTAGAAATCACGATGGAGGTTAAGCCAGGTAATGCCATTAAGATGTCAGCTGGATCCAAGGTTTCTGCTGTCAAGAAGGCTAAGGAGAATGCACCTAATAAGGTGAATTTTGATTTGAAGGAAGCTGAGTTACTTCTTAAAGCATGGTCTAATGCTGATAAGGAAAGAAGGATGGAGGAGCCTAAACTCTCTGGTAGACCTAAGGTTCAACAGGAGGATGACCTTCCATGGGAAGTACAAAATAAAAGGTTGGAAAAGTTTTTACACCATCAATCGAAAATCCTGAACAGGATTGAGCTAGCAGCTAGGGAGATTTCTCCAATCCAACTCAACTCTAAGGCTGAGAGGGTGAGTCCCATGGATCTAGTTAATTCAACTATTGCTCATCAAAATTTGTTGTCCAAGGAAATGAAGGTGGAAATCATGCAACAACAATACTCCACTGGGAGAGAAGATTTGCGTGCTGATGTGATTCCTGTGTTGGGATCAAAGGAAGATATGGTGGATGAGGTTAATGCTGGAGTGGTTGCGGATTTCAATAGTGGAGTGGTAGAGGTGTTTTCCCCTACTTCTAAACCTGGAGTTGGTTTGAGAAATATAATTGATCAGTATAGTTTGGACAGAAAGAAGGAGGGTCTCCTAAAATCCCATGCAAAAGTATCGAAGCCTGTTACATCTGATCAGGACCATCTCTTTGGCTCTAGAAGGAGTATTAAAGATGATATTAAAATGTTGTGGGATGCGAAATATTCAATGGCTGAAATTACGGAAGCTTGTCCTGCCCTCATAGCTATTGCTGCTCAAATGGAGTTGGATTTCAGAGAATTGTTGGTGGTGAATCATGATCCTAGTAGTGATGATGGCCCGAATCTTTCAGGAGGTTTGTGGTACCGACATTGCTCTGATCCAGCCTTCATCGAGACTAACAAACCAGGGTGCTACCTGATGGTTTTTCTAAAGAGTCAGAGCCTGTATATGAGGAAGTTAAAGGGTCTAGAGATCCTTCCTGGATTCCTGGGAGTGAAATGCAATTAGAGGATTTTATAGTTGGTGCTGAGGTTCTTGCTTTAGATACACGTTCTAGGATTCCAGAAACTGTCTATGATGATGGGGATATACCTTTGGATAGCAAGAGTAGGAAACATAATGCTTCTAGGCCAAGGGTACAGAGGTATAACTTCAGGAGTAAGACTGGGACTATAGCAAAGTTCTTCAGTCAGTCGCATCATTCTGATAATGAGAGTTATGTTAATACAATCATATGGAATTGTAGGGGGATTGGCAATACTCCCACTTTATCTCATCTTAAAGATTTAATAAAGAAACACAAAGTGGAGCTGGTTGGCATTCTTGAACCCATGGTTGGGGAGGGGAAGGTAGCTAGTGTCTGTAAGCAGCTTCGGATGGATAATTTCTGGGTTAATTCAGTCTCTGGATCTAAGATTTGGGTGTTCTGGAAAAAATCCCTCTCTCTTACTATTATTGAGGAGTCTGATCAAGCCTCAACATTTACTGTTCACGACACTTCTTGGTAGATTGGTCAGTTTACTTGTGTCTATGCATCGTGTGATAGGTACAGAAGGAGAGACATGTGGGTGGATCTGCTTAATGTGGGAACTGTCACCACAATACCTTGGTTTCTGGGAGGAGACTGGAATTGTGCTCTTAAGTCTTCTGAGCTTATTGGTGGAAAGGAATTTGATTTTCCTAGTTCTGATGACTTTGGAGACTTTATACAGTTTACTGGCCTTGGGGAACCTCACCACTCTAGTAACCTTTTCTCCTGGTGTAACAATCAGCAAGGTATTAACAGGATCTACAAAAGGTTGGAAAGGGTGTTAGGGAATGCTGAATGGATGGATTTGGTGACTCATTCTGTTTCGTACCTGGATAGAATATTCTCTGATCATGCCCCTATGTTAATTTCTACTCAAGCACCTTGGTCTGGTGGTCCTAGCCCGTTTAAGTTCCAGTCTATGTGGGTGGAACACCCTGAATTCTTGAACTTTGTGAGAGACAAATGGAATCATGTTGCTACTTCTTCCCCTTTGCTTAATCTAAGCATGAAACTTAAGGAGCTTAAACAGAGCCTGAAATGGTGGAACAAGCAAATTTTTGGGAATGTTATTCAAAGAAACGACCATCTCCTTTCTAAGATGTCCAGTCTGGATGTGTATCTTCAGGAGGTATGGGATGAGAATGTTTGGGAGCAGTACATGTCTACTAGACAAGAGTATATGGAGAATGAAAGGCAGCTGGAAATTTTTCTTAAACAGAAAGCTAGAGTTTAGTGGTTGTTGGTAGGAGACAAGAATAGCAAGTACTTCCATTCTATTCTTCAAGATAGACGTAGAAACAATGCTTTTCCCAACTTGCTGCTAGCTTGTCTCAATGACAGACCAAAGATGTTGCAGATGGGGAGGGCTTTTTTCATGAATCTTCTTCAGGAGGAAGGATGTTTTCTTGATCAAACACTTCTGGAAGTCATTCCACTTGCGGTGAAGACAGAGGAGAATGAGATTCTCAAATCCATTCCTTCCAGTGAGGAGATAAAGAAGACCGTCTTCTCTATGGAGCCTGATAGTTCACCCGGCCCTGATGGATTTACTATGTTCTTCTTTACTTCTTGCTGGGATATTGTTGGAAAGGACTTGGTTGAGGTTGTTCAGGCTTTTTTCAAAGGAATTCCTCTTCCAAGATGTTGGAAAGCCACATTCTTAACTTTAATTCCGAAGAAGGACCAGGTTTATGATTTTTCTGACTTTAGACCGATCAGTCTTTGTAATGTTTGCCATAAAGTGATTTCGAAGATTTTGGCGGACAGGCTGAACTCCTTTCTGCCTAAGCTCATCTCTCCAGAGCAAGGGGCGTTTGTTAGTGGAAGACTTATTCATGAAAACATTGCCTTAACTCAAGAACTCATTCAACACATTGACTATGGTAAAGTGGGTGGTAATGTCGTGCTGAACATTGATATGGAGAAAGCTTATGATAGGATCAATTGGGAATTCTTAATTGGGGTGCTAAGCAAGTTTGGCTTTGATGAGATGACTCTGAGTCTAATCAAGCAATGTGTGGTGTCTAATTCTTATTCTGTGATTGTTGATGGCTCTTCCACGGAGTTCTTCACGGGGTCGAGAGGATTGAGGCAAGGTGACCCTATCTCGCCTGCTCTTTTTGTATTGGCTGAGGAGGTGTTGAGTAGAGGTATATCCAAATTGCTGGAGAATGGTAGCCTTCTTCCTTATTTTGTGCACAAGGACTGCCCTATTATCACTCATTCCTTATTTGCAGATGACACCATGGTTTTTTTGAATGGGAGAAGGAAATCTGTGAAGGCCATTATGGATTTCTTGTTTGAGTATCAATTAGCTTTTGGGCAGAAGATCAATCCAATCAAAAGTTTCTTCCTGGCTTCTCAGAACCTTGATAACTCTCGAGTTAAGATGGTTCAACAGTTGACTACGTTCCCTAGAGGTTCCCTTCCATTTACCTATCTTGGATGCCCTATTTTCAAAGGCATGAGGAAACAGATTTATTTTGAGGGATTGGTGAATAAGATCTTGCAGAGGGTCATGGGGTGGAATGCCAAATTCTTATCCCCAAGAGGTAAAATCATTCTGATTAAACATGTGCTGTCAAGTATTCCTATACACATGCTTTCAATTTTCGACATCCCTGGGGTTGTCCTTGATAGGCTGAATGGGATTTTCGCCAACTTCCTTTGGGGAGATCAAGAAGGCACTCACAAGAGACATTGGGTGTCTTGGAACATAGTCTGTTCTAAATTTGAAGAGGGTGGCTTGGGGATGACAAATTTGAGGAATGTTATGTTTGCTATGCGCATGAAGTTGGCTTTGAGGGTGAAATCGGGGAACTCTCTCTAGGTAGTTTTTATGAGGGGGAGATATGGTGAGATGGCTGAAGATCCTTCTCTTGTTAAGGGTCCTGCTAGATGGAAAAGACTTTAGGAGGCTTGGATTGCAATGAGGGATCATATCCATTGGTCTATTGGTCAGGGAAAGGTTAGCTTTTGGTTTGACAATTGGTCCAATCTGGGCGTCCTTGCTGAGATTACGAATACCCATATTCAGAACCCAGCCCTTACTGTAAGGGAGGCTTTCCAGAACTTCTCATTTCTTTTTAATCTTCGGCTTCCTAATGATATTCTTTATGGTATACTGGATCTCCAGATTGACATAAATGAGGAAGTTGATGCTATGATCAAGGATCTTAATGTGGATGGATTGTTCACGGTCAAGTCTGCTTGGGATTTGTGTAGGGTCAAGAAAGATCCTATTTGGTGGGGCTTAGGCATCTGGGATGCTTTCCTACCAACCAAAACTTCGTTTTTTCTCTGGAAACTTTATTGGGGTAGACTTCTTACGGATGATAAAATTCAGGAGATGGGTTTTGCCTTGCCATCCAAATGTGTATGTTGCAAGTCTGGTCAACAAACTGAAAATACTTGTCATCTATTCTTTGAAGGGGAATGGGCATCCATATGTTGGAAATGGTTTGCTAGTTGCTTTCAGTTGGGCATAGTGTCAAAATACTCTTTTTCCCAATGGTTGCACAATCTCTTTACCAAGAGGGGTAAGGAGTCCTACCTTCATAAATTCCAACGCTTAATGGCAACTACTGTGCTCTGGGAACTATGGAAAGCCAGGTGTTCCAACAGGTATGGGGGCAAAGACCTTTCTGTCTATCAGATTCTTTTGAACATCAGAGGTTGGACGACAGACTTTGGCTTTCTACTGAAAAACCTAAAGTGTATGAATGATGAGGAAGTTAACATTATTCATAATTTTATTATCTCTAGGACTTCCACAATCAAGCTTTCACACATCATTGTCCACTGGACTAAACCACCCGTTGATGCATACAAATTAAATGTTGATGGGGCTGCTAGAGGTAACCCTGGTCCTGGTTGGGGGGGGGGGGGGGGGGGGGG
>JAMKQA010003802.1:0-14257 GCA_024699735.1 Posidonia australis
AACAGGAATCCTTACCCATCCTCTGGTTAGCAGACATCCAGCCTTCCTATCTGCATCTCATGCATGCATTCATCCTTTTGTGGTTTTCCTCGTCTTTCCATTAAAAGACCAGGTGGCGACTCCTTTTCTCTTTCTTCTTGTCCTTGCGCCTTCGCCATCCAATGGCATGGCTGTGATCCCTTTCTCGCCTCCCTCCGGGTCCGACATGGTCACACCGGCCAAAAGGGAGAATGGTAAGATTCGTACTTAACGGCCAAGAGGGAGAATGGTAAGATTCGGACTTACCAACCAAGAGGAGGAATGGTAAGATTCAGACTTACCTGCCAAAGGGAGAATGGTAAGATTTGGACTTACCGACCAATGGAGGAATGGTAAGATTCAGACTTACCGGCCAAAAGGGAGAATGGTAAGATTTGGACTTACCGGCCTAAGAGGAGAATGGTAAGATTCGGACTTACCGGCCAAAGAGGAGAATGGTAAGATTCGGACTTACCGACCAAAAGGGAGAATGGTAAGATTCGGACTTACCAGTCAAAATGGGAAATGGTAAGATTCAGACTTACCGGCCAAAAGAGAGAATGGTAAGATTCGGACTTACTGGCCAAAAGGGAGAATGGTAAGATTCGGACTTACCGGCCAAAAGGGAGATTGGTAAGATTCGAACTTACCGACCCAAGAGGAGAATGGTAAGATTCGGACTTACTGACCAAGAGAGAGAATGGTAAGATTCAGACTTACCGACCAAAGGGAGAATGGTAAGATTCGGACTTACCGACCAAGAGGGAGAATGGTAAGATTCGGACTTACCGACCAAAGAGGAGAATGGTAAGATTCAAACTTACCGAGCAAGGGGGAATGGTAAGATTCAAACTTACCGGCCAAAAGGGAGAATGGTTTCGCCCATCTTGGAGTGAAGCCAGGGAGAATGTCTTTGAAATCCGTCCTTTCGGATGTGAATCAGGGAGATAGGGGTGTAGGGGTCCTAGCCCACTGTTTAGCCAAAAAGATTTGCCAAGGGGATCTTATTTAATTATCAGTGCACCCTGGATCGTCGTCGCTGTGGGGAATATCAGTTGAAGTAGTTGAGGATCTGTTGTCTATGTTCAATGCCATTGCGAATTCAGAGTGTTTCTGACATGCCAATGATGCCTCAGATCTGATGCTTGACTCGCTGCAATGTTCTGCTGTGGTTGTCGTTTTGTTGGAGCCACTATGAATGTAGCTTCTCTATGAGAATGTGCACTTGACCATCATTTGGACAATAGTTCGCATCAAGTGTTCTCAAAACGGTCCTCCTTTCCACAAAACAGTTTACATGTCCCTGGTCGAAGGCTTTGGCTCAGTTACATAGTAAGTGGACGTTCTGTTAAGTGCCTGAAACACGACTTTCGATCAAAGAGCAACTGACATGCCCCTCGTCGAAGGTTCTGGCTCAGTTACACTGTAGCTTGTGCTTTATCTATGACTTTTGACCAAAAAGCAGCTGACATGCCCCTGGTCAAAGACTCTGGTTCAATTACACTGTAGCTGGTGTTTTGTATGTGACCTTTGACCAAAGAGTAGCTGACATGCGCCTGGTATTGGACTAGCTGGACATCACTTGAGGGTATGGGGTCTTGGAAGCTAGGCTGTAACTATAGATGTTCCGTGAGCCACTGGAGTACTTGAGACCATCACTAGTCGAAGCAAGTGATCCATTCATCAAGTGACTGGAAGTATGTGCACCCAACTGCTTTCCCATATTGCACTTGGAAGACAGAAGGAATCGTGGCAACACGATGAAGGCCTTTGATCGAGGTTGTAACTTGCGTCTAGCTGGTATGTTTAGGATGTGTTCTATTCAACCGTGGTGTTTTGATAGTTCTGTATTTGGCCGCGCCACTTTAGGATATTCTCCAGATTGTATTAGCCAAATTCTGGATTGTTGCGTAGAGTCCAAGCTATACTGTTGTCTCCGCTAGTCATTTGTCATGTAGGCTTTGATCAGAGAACAACTCTCTTGCCCTTGACGAACCAAGTAACGGATTGTGTGAGCCCAGCTAGAAAGCAACTGACATGCCCCTAGCATAAAAGGCTTGAGGATTTGACTTTGACTGTAGGCATACTTTGAATCACTGAAGTGCCACAGTTGACTTTTGTTGAGGTCAGAGACACATTTGTTCACTGAC
This sequence comes from Posidonia australis, assembly GCA_024699735.1. Classification (NCBI taxonomy): domain Eukaryota; kingdom Viridiplantae; phylum Streptophyta; class Magnoliopsida; order Alismatales; family Posidoniaceae; genus Posidonia; species Posidonia australis. Next base: position 2,169 of record JAMKQA010003802.1, read on the forward strand.
TGGAGGCATGTATATTCATCCACTGTTCTGAACTATGCTCTGATGGCAAGAAGTGATGCGATACACCATGGTCCATCTCAGGTTGGCTATTCTTTACTCTGTTTCTCACTATGCCACTATCTTCTGGCTGCAAACATGTACTTGGCTTTGGTACCCTCCAACGTTCCCCAAATAATGTTTACCACACCTGAACTATTGCGGAGGAATTGCTGCCACACTATTGATTCTGCAGGTCTATGTAGTTTGTATGCTAACTGGTGTCCTCACTGTATATGCACTTTGGCTTCTGAGGAGATGAAATATCCTGGCTAAAAGCACCCGGCAAAAATCTTGTTCAACAAGTCTATATGCAAACAAAAAGATTGATCCAGGTAAAGCTATGATGATTATTATTGTGGACTCTACTATTGTGAGCAAATTTGTTATTTAAGAGCGAATTTTTTGTTTAACCAAGAAATTCCTACCTTGTGATTTCATTTGCTTGTTATCTGCATTTACTGTCCTGCTTGTTCAATGAGTTCATTATCAAGATCGTTTGATCGATTAGTTCAGTTGTTTGTTTGCCCTTTGTTAGGCTGGAAAGTTGTATGCCTGTTAGAGGAGGATGACACCTTCGACTCAGTTGCCACTACAGAGACTCGCAAGTCGTATGGTGGCTCTCATTGGGTTGTGGTGGCACTCAAACTCACTGTAATATAGCATAATGGACTTGGCTCCATGCCAAACACTTTAAGGTTCTGCACTTGCTTTTTTCTTTTCAACATCATTGTCTTTTTTTTTACTCCCTCATAGACGTGCGGTTTCACTCTAACCTTGTCTTGGAGGTAATAAGCGCTCGATCTATTCAGGAGGCCTTTATTGTAAGAGGGTGGGTTAGTCCCTCGAAGGTATGATTTTACTGAGCGGGTACTCCAACTCCTCTCCAATACTTCCAGAACCTTGGGAAGCACAAGATCATGTACAGAAACTGAGTAGTGTGCTGGTATAGTGCACACTGAGTATTAAAGGAAGGCATGATCTCCTCGAAGATCATGGTCAGTTCCTGTGACCATGCTGGTGGAATCCTTGGGCGGCTCTCCTACTACTCAGTGTGCGGAAACACACGAGGAGATCCGATACGGTCACGGCGAAAATGGTGAATCCGAAAGAAGGGATAAGACCTAGAAACACTAAAGGGAAGACAAAAAGGATAAGGAAAGGAGTCGCCACCTAGTCCATTAATGGAAAGACGAGGAAAACCAAAACAGACACAAGAAAATCACGAAACAAAACAAAATGCAGAATGCATGTGTGATCCGTGCCTAATGGATAATGCAAGATGAATGAGGGCCAGAGAAAGGGTAAGGATTCTGGTTATGCATGGGGAAGGGGTTAGACACTCCCATGCGCCCGAGAAAACTCGGTCTTTCTAGGTTTCCTACTGTCAATGGTCTGCTAAATGTATGCTTGCTTATTCTCTATGCTCATGCATGAAGATGATTGAAAACATGCCAAATCAAAGAGAAGAAATAAAATAAAGGAAAAAGTTAATCCGATGGTCAAATGTAGGCATTGAGAATGCCGCTTTACTATACGCCCTTGGGCGATGAGGAAAATCGAGAAATTCTCGGAAAGCGTCTCGCAAAACAGTGGAAATTAGGATAAATCCGAGAAAATCAAAAAGGGGAAAATAATCCTCATTTTGGGACAATGTCGGCTTTGACAAGCCTTTTACTGTACGCCCTCGGGCGATGGAAAACCAAAACAAGTGAAAACCACGGAAAATAGAGGAAAATCTGGAAAACGGGGAGAAAACCAAGTCGTAATCAAGCTAGGAAAGTGTGCACAAAATGGGAAGAAAAGACCGAAAAATCCGTGCAAAAAGATGTGAAAAGATATGCAAAATGCAAGCGTGAATGTAAATATGAAAACTCCAGGGGGTTTGTGCAAAAAGTCCAAATTCTGAGGAAAACTGAAGTTCGGAAGCCCAAATCATCAAATACGTAGGAAAACACATTCTATGCAAGTATGAAGAATTCTGGGGTCAAATGTACATATGTGTGCAATCCTAGTCAAAATGAAGTTCTCTAGGGGTCAGAATGCAATTTTACCACTAAAACATGCATTTAAAACAATTCAGTGGAATGTCAGGGTAAAAATGCAAGAAAAATGATTAAGAAAGGTTCCAGAAAGTTTCAGGGGAAAAACAGTCATTTTACCCCTGAAAACAGGCAATTAGAGTAATATCAATGAAGGAGCTAAACTGCAAATTGCCCAGCAGAACAAAGCATCCAAAAGAATTTCAGTAAAGACAAAGGGTTAAAGTACAATTTACCCTGAGAAAACATGCTTTAGAGAAGTTTTAAAACAAATTCAAGGGTTTAAATGCAAATAAACCAAAGAAATGTGCATTCTGGAAACATTTTGAGAAGTGTAAGGGCTGACATGCAATTTTCGCAGTAAAAATAAACTGTCAGAAAGGTTCCAAGGAAATCCAAGGTCTTCTATGCAATTTGTCTGAAACAAAATACATTTAAAAAACTCTGGAGGGCTTTTATTAAAGTTTTAAACTCAGAAAACATTATTTAAATGTTTCGGGAAAAACATGTAATATTTTCAGTTAAAAATTTATTCGAAATATTTAAGAAAAATGATGAAGGACCTACATGTAATAAAAGGACCTAGAAGTAACTCCAGAAGGACTTAAATGTAAAAAGAATTAAAAGTTTTGAATTCTGTTAAAATAAATGTTTTATGTTTATTTTTATTTAAAAAAAACAACTGCGACGGTGCCGGCGACGGAGCTCCACCACTAGCGACCATCAAGATTGGAAAACCAAAGCTTCCTATGGTCTGATCTTAGATCAGACTCCACGAGAAGCAAGAAGGAGAGGAGAGGATGACATCCGATGGTGTGGATGCAGGTTCTGACTACTGAAACGATTCTCCCTCCTCGCTTGCAGTCAGGCTGCTCCGGCGACACATCCGTGGTGGCTGGAGGCATTCAGGGTGATGGTGCTAGGATCGGAGGCTTCTGAAGAGTTGAGGAGGTGATGTAGGTGCTTTCCCATCATCTAGGAGCGTGGGGTGGAGCTTCGTGTGCATCTCGGTGGTCATCGGTCGTCGAAATCCGAGCAATCCGGTGGGCTTGGCTGCGGGAGCTATCCAACAATCGAGGGGGATTCTTGATGGCTCTGGAAGATTGAGCAAGGCTAGAAGAAGGTCCCTGTGGGGCTGGATCACCGCGGCAAGGCTCGGAGCGACGAGCGGGCTCAGGTAGGGGTGCTTCTTCCCCGACGACGGCGGTCTTGAGGTTACTGGCACAATAGCCGCCTAGGGCTCACATCAGGCTTCCAAAGGTTCTGGAAGTTCAGGGAGGACCAGAGGATCCAATCTCAAGGCTCAGGAAGGCACAGCGAGGTCTGAGGCATCCGATCAGGCTTCACTTCTAGTCGTCTTCCCTGACGACGGTGACGGAGCTGGTTCCAGTGAATTCCTCTCAGGACACACCTCAATAGTTGGAGAAGGGCCAGGAGAAGGGGAAAAGAGAGAGAAGACTAGGGGAGAACTAAACCTAAGCTCTGGGACCTGGGAGGAGCCTCAAGCTAATGCCCCCACCTAGGCCACCGGAAATTGACTTTGGTGGGACCTGGGGCACCACACAAACAAGAGGAGGCCTCTGGACCTCCTGGAATCGATCCAGGAAGCAAAGGAGAAGTCCTAGGATTGTTTTCTAGCAATAAATGAGCTCTATAAGGTGTGTACCTGGTCTGGCAGTGAAGAAGCTCGTCGGAGATTGCCGGAACTCGTCGGAGATTGCCAGAAACTCAAGCTCCACCCCTCCACAAGACTCCCCTCTCCTCCAGGGTTCCTCTGGTTGCTCCAGTTGAAGGTAGAAAGGCTATTTGAGCTCTCTTCACCTCTCTCTCTCAAAAAACCCAAAAATCCAATTTCTTCCAAAAGTCCCTTTTCCTCTTACACAAAGGGGCTATTTATAGGCCAGGTAGGTTGTTAGGGCTGGAGTGGAGGTGGTTAGGTAGTTAGGGAGTGGCTTAGTTAGTTGTAGATTAGTTATGGTTAGTTTGATTAGTTAGGTTTGTTAGTGTTTAGTTAGAGTTAGTTAGGCTTCTTGGGGATTAATTGGAGTTAGTTAATTTGCTGGAGATTAGTTAGAATTTGTTATTTTGACCTAACTAGGGTTTTGATTGAAATTTGATCTAAATTTAGGGTTTTAGTTGCAATTTGACCTAAATCTAGGGTTTTAATGAAATTTGACCTAAATTTAGGGTTTTAATGAAATTTAACCTAAATTTAGGATTTTAATTGCAATTTGACCTAAATCTAGGGTTTAAAAGAAATTTAACCTAAATTTAGGGTTTTAACTACAATTTGACCTAAATCTAGGGTTTTGACTAAAATGGTGGCCAAGGTGAGGGTTGGTTGTTAATTAGGGTTTTGGCCTATGTATATTAGGGTGTCTACAATACGCAATGACCAAAAATGTCGCATTCATTGGCCTGAATTCCCCCATTTGCATACTCAATTTAAGAAGGACAACTCTAGTTGCTCATTCTATGGCTTTTGCATGGGACATGCTGCAAGCCTATTCTTCCTTTATCTAGGGTTGTGTCGGTGTTAGTAGAGGATATAGCTCCTTGCTACTACAGGAGCAGAGGCAACCAATACACCATCGTTTGCCGCCTATGCTTTAGCCAACAGAGGGATGGGACCTTGCTTTCTATCCTGAGTTAGAGACTTGCATACTCTTGAGAGAGTCTAGAGTAAACAGTCTACTAGGACACACTTAGCTGGTGAGAGAGCGCTTGTTTGAAGCATTCATGTGCATGTGTGCCATTTATGCCACCTTAATAACCTTTGCATGTTGTTATTTTTTCTTCTCTCTTTCCCGTCAAGTTTTGACACCTTTCTTTTCTATGCCTTTGTTCTAGGTCAGCATGCAAGTTCCTTAGTCAAAGCCTATGTGTTCCTTTCACTAACTCCCCCTTCTGCACCTCTCTTTTGGCCATCCCTCCCCGAGTTATTCATCGTTTTTTATGATAGCTCGTCGTAGGTTCCATCCCCCTATTTATTGCCACAACTCCATTCGCACTCACTTGCAATCAACAATGGCCCAGCGTGGTAGCAAGTCTCATCTCTCTATTGCTCTAGAGGGGATCACTATTTTGCTGCCACCTTCCCTAGTTTTGACTTCAGCTACCTCATCCTCCCCTCATGATAATTGATTCTAGGTACATGGGGTTTCTTACCCTCTTGTTATGGGACACTAGTAGGCCCTAGCCAATCTCAAGCCCGTCACTGAATCTATCACAGTGACTGCCACTCGAGCTCTAGAGTCACTATTGTCTTTTCTCCTTCAGGGCCCAGTTACCTTTGACACCCCACCTACTGCGGCAGCTTCTCTTGTAGTTCTCTGTCTCCCTGAAAGTTTGGTTTTCAGCCTTCTTTTGTGTCTATCCCTTTTTTTCTGACCCTCGGTACTACTATCGATGGGTCTCCGACCATGCAGGCCCAACATTTCCTCGTCCGTCTTCTCTTTTGTGCTCAGAAGCTATAAGGCATGGCCCTCTCGCTTGATCCTTCTTTGACCCCACCCATTCTGTCTACCCTTGAAGTCTCTCTACAACCAACTCCTATCATTCAGGCTACACCCATTACACTTCCACCTCTGCCATTGTTGTAGCTCCACATTACTTCAACAATAAGGGTGTCGCTTCTGCCTCTTGCATCATCACGACACTATCCACAACATGCTACTCCATCTTTTGGTGGCCAGCCTTTTCATTTGGCTGGAGCACAACACTCCTAAAGTCCATTGCTTGGAGCCATACTAATGCAACAACTACTACTCCCCCACTCTACACCCCCCATAGCACAACATGTCCTCTATTCCTCTCCCCTATATCAGACACATGCTTCAGCATTCATACCACAGCACTCAACACCCATGCATAGGTACGCCGACCATCATGCCATAACACTAAGGGGTGCAATGGTAGATCTAAAGGAGCACATTGGTGTGATCGACACGGCGTAAGTAGGACTCGCCCCAGCTACACCATCCTCGACAGTAGTCCCGGGTGCTCTTCTCGCATGGATGAATGACTTGGAAAGAGCACTACTCATAGTGCAAAGTGGAGACCACCAGCCTTACTAGTTCTAGGACCTCTGCTACTTCCTAGTGGTGACACTCCCACCAAATTTCCACATCTTGGATTTTGAGAAGTATAATGGTAAGGATTGCCCTATTTCCCATCTAAGGGCATATTACAGAGACCTTGCTTAGCTCCAAGCTAATGAAAGGTTTCTCATTTGCTTGTTCTAGAAGAGTCTCACTAGCCCTACATTGAAGTGGTTCACCTCTCTTGACATGGCCATAATAAAGACTTGGAATAACCTCAACCAAGTATTTCTAGAGCAATACTCCTTCAACTTGGATCGGGTCCCAAAGCGCAAGGACTTTGTTGCAACCAAACAGAAGCCCCATGAGCCGTTCGGGGAGTATGTCGAATGCTATTGTGCTCGTGCCTCACAAGTCTAAGATAGACTCTCTAATGAGGAGTCTATAGAGATGATTATCCATGGGGTGTAGCCAGCAACCAGGGCTTTGTTAAGTATCCAATCCATCACCACCTTTGCATCCTTAATTTGAGTCGGTGCTTGTGTGGAAAATTCACTACATAGCAGCAATTTTCCTATGCTTATCGCATTTGCAAAATAGGTCACCACCTCCAGCCATAACATCGACATCAGTAGTAGTAGCAATAACAACAATGGCTGCAGCTCCAACTACTCCAAGAGGAGGGGATCCTCCCAAGAATGTCATTGCATACATTAGATCCCTTGCTCATTTTCCCTCTCAGCACTATCAAACTTTTCTTCTAGGCTCTAGATCGGCAATTAATATGATCCAGTTGACAACCAAGCCAGGGTGTGTGATCGACCTGCTTGCCATGATATCTCCACCGTCCACACCAGTATGCTTTTTAGCTAAACCAAAGCCTGAGCCTATTTAGCCTACCTAGTTGCCAAATCACCCAACAATTCTCCCTGTAGAACCACTAGTAAGCCAACTGGAGTTGGTGGCTCATCTACTCGTGGTCATTAATACGACCAAGGATACCCATCATGTGCCTTATTGCTATGCCATAGAAATGTGTGCAGAAATCATGAGATCAGATAGGGTGTACAAGCCTCCAGTTCCAACATTCAAGTCTAGTCGCCCAATCCCTACTCCACCCCAACCAGAAGGCCAATCCCTTAAACCTACCATAGAAGAAATCCCTGTTAAATCCACCATTACTGTCACTAATAAAAAGGACCAGCCCACAGTAGATATAACCTCCCAATTAAAGAAGGTCAAGGCTAATATCTCCATTTGGGACCTAACTCACACATCTGCTGAATATAGGGAAGCCTTCCTGAGAGTGTTCCAAGTTGCAAATGTCTCTCCCACTATAGAACCTGCAACCTTGGAGAGCATGGTTGTCATGATTGCAATGCCACAGCTGTTCTCCTTTTTTGGTCAGGAGTTACCTCTGATGGGGATTAACCACAATCAACCCCTATTCATCATAGTGTAGTACTAGAGTTTTCGTATTCCTCTCACACTGGTGGATAATGGAGTGGGCTTAATCATCTACCCGTTCAGCACCGCAAGCAAGATCGGATTCAAGTCCAAGGACATTACACCAGCCATGAAAAGAGATGACAACCTTTGACAACACTCACCATGATGCTCTAGGGATCTTGGTTATTCCTCTTGTTGTCGGTCCTATCAAGTTCGATGTGGAATTCTATGTTGTCAATCTCGAGCCTACTTATAATCTCTTGCTTGGGCACCCTTGGCTACACAAGCATCAAGACATCCCTTCAACCCTTCACTGCATGATAAAGTTCTACTAGGGCAACAACATTGTTGTCGTCATGGCAGAGAACTTTGAGAAAGATAGGGTTGAACCATTTTTCTCTGTTTGTCACCAGACTGTCCATTTTGATCCCAAGCTGTCGAATGTTTTGTATCACATTAATCGGTTTGAATCGGTTAACTATATCCCTGATCTCGAATGTGCCAGTTTCCTGACTGTTCACAGTAACCATTATTGATGGTCGAGAATTTATGCCACTGATGGGGTACGAGAAAGGAGCACTTCTCGGGCGGGACGACCAAGGAATCGTTGAGCCCATCACCATATAGGAGAGAAGAGAATTTGAAGGAATATGATACAAGTCGCAGCCCCAAGAAGATGGATTCGGAAGCTCTTGTAAGTCTACAAAGGTATTCATCCCTTGGGATATGACTAATCAAAGCCACCTCGTAGTAGAGGCAATACAACCCTAGAATGTACCAATTAGTATAAAGAAGTGGGTTGGTATAGAAGAATACTATTTGGAGGACAACTACTCAAAGACAAAGGACACCAAAAAGGCTGACAAAGAGGTTCAAGGATGCCCAGCATTACCAGGGTCAATAAGATTAGTGCTACCACCTATAGATTCTGTAACAGTTCCTACAGTAGCTCTAAGCACAGAATTAACAATGCCAGATCCATTCACAGTTCCCCCGGCATCCTTGTCCGTTGCTATAGCAACTTCCATTCAGCCAACAATCCCAATAGTGTCACTCATAGGTCCACTTGTCGGTTCTATAGCTCCAACACTATAGTCAGTTTCACTAGTAGTTCAGTTCGCCATTACAGTCATTCCCATAGCTTCGCCTACATCATCAACAGCATTAGTGGTTCCACCAGTACTTCTTCCATCTATCTCAGTAAATCCAACTTTGTCATCACTCCCTACGGTACAACTTGCAAGTCCACTACCTTTGTTAGTAGAAGGCATAGTGGCGAGCACTATTGCCCAATCGTCAGCTCAGCTTGTACACCTAGTAATCTCATCAGTGCTCCCTCTAGCACAGTTTGTAGCCTTTCCATAGCCAGTTCAATAGCCTTTGATATAGTTGATGGCCCAAAGCCTCGCCTGAGATGAAGAAACTACCGAGCATAAGATACTAGAAGCAATCGACGCCAACTATGTTGACCTAACCTCTGACGAGGAGGAGGAGGGCATCGTAGAGGCCCAAGTAGATAATATGCTTAGTGATCTAGAGGTCTTGTTTCAAGAATAGTTGGTAGCATTAGTTGAGGATGCAAAAGAAGACCACAAAGTTAGGAAAGGAAAGGTAGTGATAACAGAGTTTGAGTTAGCACACACTCCAAGACAGTAGGACCACCTATCCATAGGAGAACTAGAGACAACATACACTAGACCAAGGGAGTTAATCTCCCAATAGTCGGGAGGCATGTCTAAGTAGTACTACCAGCCCAAGGCCCACATCAAGGGTGGGGGTCAAAAAAAAAGATCGTGAGTTAGGCTCAGGAATGGGTGTAGGCAGCAACAGTCACATTAGTTAGCAACAGGATAGCCTCCACCCTATAGTACCCATTGTACATATAGCAGAAAATACAAAAAAATAAAAAAACTTCCAAAAAAATGAAAATACAATTAGAAATGCAGAAGAAGTAGGACAGTCTGGTCCAAGTGTGGTAGAACCAAAGGTCACATAGTGCACCTACCACAACACCAAGATCAGCATGACTATCTTGAAGTGTCGTTAGGGGTGGGAGTCTGAACACATTTTCTCTTTCGAGGTCATGGATCCATTCTTCCAACAAGAGATCCTATCTGTGCTCGTTGCATATGAAGATGAGGATGATACATGCATAGGCAAAGAGGATGAGGCACCACCTAAGTTTCAACACCATGATAATGACCTAGAAGGGCCAAACTTGCACATCAAAGACTTGATGGAGCTTGTTAACATTGGCACAGCAAAGAACATCAAGGAAGTACATATTAGTGCCCAAGTCACACCACAAGTGAATGTAGAATTCATAGCCTTCCTAAGGGAATATGCAGACATATTTGCCTAGAGCTACGATGACATGGTCGGACTAGATGTCGAGGTAGTTGTGCGCACACTGCCTTTCAAGTCAAATGTCAAGCTAGTGAAGCAGAAACATTGAAAATGGCGACCATAGTGGCTTCTTAAACTAAAAGAAGAGATCATGAAGCAATACAAGGTCAACTTTATCAAGGTCGTCCTTTATCCAAAATAGATTGCTAACGTGGTTCTAGTGTCGAAGAAGGACGGATGCGGGTACATATGTGCATAGATTACAGAGACCTCAACAAAGCCAGTGCAAAACACGACTTCCCACTACCTCACGTCGATGTCTTGGTCGACAACACTATGGGGCACAAGATGCTGTTAATCATGGACAACTTCTTAGGATAAAATCAGATTCGAATAGCAGAAGAAGACATGGAGTAGACATCTTTCATCACTCCTAGGGGAGTCTTCTACCACAAAGTGATGCCATTTGGACTCAAAAATGAAAGCACCACCATTCAGAGAGCCATGAATGCACTCTTCTATGACCTCATGTATCAGGATATCGAAGTTTACGTGGATGACATGATCACCAAATCAAAAGAGCCTAAAGATCACATCTCTTGCCTAAGAAAGCTGTTTGATCATCTCTACAAGTATAAGCTCTGTCTCAACTCCAGCAAGTGTGTATTCAGGGTGTCTTCTAGAAAACTCCTTGACTACATCATTAGTCAGATGGGAATCAAGGTGGATCCCAACAAAGCCAAAGCTATCATAAACAGGCCTCCCCCTACAATTGAAAAGGAAGTTCGAGGCCTACTGGAGCAATTACAGTACATCAACTAGTTCATTGCACGACTCACTCCTATTTGTGAACCAATCTTTAAGCTCCTAAAGAAGATTGCACAAATCAGTTGGAACGAAGAGTGTCAGGCTGCAATTGATGAGATCAAATAGCTTCTGAGCAAACCACTGATGCTAGTACCACCCATGCTAAAACAACCTCTGCTTCTATACTTATCAATCAACAACACTCCATGAGTGCTGTCTTGGGCCAGCATGATGAATCAAGATGTAAGGAAAGGGCCATATATTATCTAAGTAAGAAATTCAATGACTGTGATCTTATAAAGTATAGTACCATTAAGAAACTTTATCTGTCCCGTGTCTTGGCCACCCAGCAGCTAAGGCATTACATAATGACGTACCCTGTCCTACTTTTGTGCCGACATGATCTTATAAAGTATCTGTTCTAGAAGCCAGTACTAGTAGGTAGGTGTGTCAAGTGGCTGGTGTTGTTGTCTCAATATGACATTACCTTCATCACATAGAAATCCATGAAGGGGCAGGCTATGGTCAATCACTTGGTAGATTTGCCCTTGCCAGAATTTATATCCTTACAGGCACAGTTCTCAGATGAGGACATCTTATTCGCCCTAAAGGATTTAGACCCTAGGGAATCACATGGTAAGCTGTAGTGGCACCTATAATTTTATGGGGCCATTAACAAAAGGGGCATCGACATTGGTGCAGCATTAGCAACGCCTTAGGGACAATTAATCCCTTTTGCAAAGAAACTAGCCTTCAAGCACACCAATAACATAGCAAAATATGAAGCGTGCATCCTTAGGCTACAGGCTACACTTGAACATGGTGTACAAAAGTTGCAAGTTCACGGTGACACAATGTTGGACATCTCCAAGGTCAACAGGGACTAGAAGACCAAGGATCCCATGCTTGTGTCTTACAACTCCTATCTACTAAAACTCATCGTAGAATTTGAGGACATCCATTTCTCCTTCATGAACAAGGCCATGAATGCCTATGCAGATGCATTAACAACATTAGCATCCTAGCTCTCAATATAGGAGGATCGTGTAGTGGACATATCAGTTGTTTGTGTGTGTAGACACCCCGATTTTGAGGTCATTTGGCAGCAGGCTCCTCCGGTTGACGCTCTGGTCTCGACCACCAAAACCCTAGCTCACATAAGCCCAATTAGGTTCACACTAGCCCACATGACCCAATAAACACTAAAACCCAGTAAAATTCACTGAAAAGCAAATAAAACACTTAATTCAGCTAAAATCCACCTTAAATTCCACAAAACCCTAATAAGAACCCTAATCAAACAAAATCCAATTAAATCTACTTAAAAATCCAACCATAAATCCTAATCCACTTAATCCAGCTAAAATCC
>JAMKQA010003803.1:0-22644 GCA_024699735.1 Posidonia australis
CTCTTCTCTCACAAAATGAGTGTCTTGGAATGGCTGCTCTAGGGGCCTTTTTATAGTGGTCTCTAGGGAGGTTACAAAGGGGTCTTGCAAACGAAAAGCCTCGAATATTCGTTGGCATATTCGTTTGCAAGAGTAACAGCCCGGGAGGTGGATGGTCAACAGCTAGAGCTAGGCGCCTGCTTGGTGGGCCACCTTGGTGAGCCACCTTGGTGCGCCACGTTGGTGCGCCACCTTGGTGCACCAGCCCTGCTCACAAATGACTGATTTGGGCTCTGGCTAATGGGTTTGGGGCTCGATTTAAAGGCTGATCACATCCAAAGCAACATAGGGACACTCATTCCTGGGTTACCTCAAAATCGGGGTGTCTACACTTATGCCATGCAATTTTGAAAAAACGTGCGCGGAAAAAGAACTTGGATGTGAGGGAAAACCAAAACATGCTCCTGGTGTACTCGGAAGTGTTGCCTATGCCTTGAACCATATTTGGTCCACAAGAATAGCAGGCAGTAATCGTCATTGCTCTAATGTATGCGATCGAGAAATCAAAAACCTCAAAAAACGTGTAGATGCATGATACTAGATGATGGATTAAGCCAAGGTGATAAGTGCAAAATGACCGGATACGGTGATAAAACTACTTAATGTAGTTTCCTAAATGCAAAATATCTATGGGGTGTGATGAAGTGGACAAATGCAAGGGTTAAGGTGCACAATGACCTACCATGCACAAGGAAAACAAATATAAGGGCTAAAGTGCAAAAATAGGTTAACACATGGAAATCCAAGATGCAAAAAGAGTAGCTCATACACAAGATGAAAACTATAGGGTCTAGGATGCAAAAAGTGTAAGGAAATCACAAGATGCAAAACCGAAGCTCACATGCAACAATCATAAAATAAGGACTGAAATGCAATAATAATAAAGTCTAGGGACCTAAATGCAAAGATAACAGTGGACTCCGAGACTCAACCGTGATGAAGGTAAAACTCTAGGGATTGAAATGCAAGAAAACAATGATCCTAGGGACCTAGATGCTAGGAAAATCTAAGGATCTATATGCGATGAAAACCCAAGGACTCATAAGTGATAAACCTAAGGACCTATAAGCGATCTGTGCATTGAAATAGGCAAGTGCGCCTGTCTAGTGTGCCAGAGAGGTGCGTTTAGATTGTGCACTAGATAGGCGCACCAGATAGGTGCGCTAGCTAGGTGCGCCAGACAAGTGCGCTAGCTAGGTGCGCCCTATGGGTGCTCCAAGGACCTAAATGTGATAAAAATAAACCTAAGGACCTAGATGTAATGAAACCTAAGGACCAAAATGGAATAAATATGAAAAGTCGAGGACTTACCTCTAACAAGAGCATTCAAAGATCACTAGCAGATTGCCAACATCTTTACCCCAGCGCGATCTCCGACGATGGACTGGCGACGGTGCGACAGTAAGGGACGGTGGGCAACGGTCAGAAAACCTTGAGGGAGGCACGATGAGCATCTCTGAGGTGTCGGGCAAGGCCAGAGATGGCTGGGATGCTCTCCCCCCCCCTCACGCTTTAGTGAGGGGCTATCGGCCCCGGAGAAGGCGATAGCAGAGGTTACGGGCGCATTTTTGCTAATGGAACGGTGTGGCGTCGAGCAGGGAAGTGTCGAGGCGGCACAGTGAACACTCCGAAGGTGCCAACAAGGTCGGGGATGTCTGAATGGCTTTACCCACTGGATGGGTTCCACGACGGAGGGAGACGACTGCAGGGGTGTTGATGGCGCGCTCCTACCTACTGTTGGCCATGGAATCCTCTCTTGAGCAATGGAGGCTCATGGAGGAGAAGAAAGGAGATGGAGAGAGGGGCCAGGGCCTCATCCCGACCAAGAGACCATAGGTCTCGGGCCCGCCAGTGGGCTACACCCACCGCCAGAGAATAGGGGTCGACTAGATGGACGACGCCAAAAGGGATGCTGAGGGCCTATTCGAGAAGGACAGAGGGAGAATTACTTGGAAGAAGGTGGGTAATCCCTTTTGACGTTGTCGTTGACGGAGGCCTTCTAGTAGGATTAGGCGGCGGCGCTCCTTGGGTACAAATACGTTGATGAAGAGCCTCTGATTACTCTGTAGTCGTTAAGTGTTGCTTGACGAGGCTCTATGGAGGTAGAGTGCTCTTCGCCATTTTTATTTTTTAGTTTCCAAAAGGTCCCCCCTCCCTTTGTAGTTGGCAGTGATCCGTTTTATACGCCGATGATGTCCTTCCAATGCCGTCGATCAACTTCTCCCTCAAACCAGGAGCATTGGATGTGACGCTCGGGCTGAAGGGACTATTAGGGCTCGGTCGGAGATTGTGCCTGGATTTGTGCTGATGAAGGAATTATCGTCGGCAATCTTGACGGTTGTTGACAGCTGGGTCACCGGATGCGGAGGAGAAGAGTGAATGGATTACAATAGACAGTGACCTGGCAATTGTGGCCGTGTGCCACTGAGATGAGCCAGTGAGGTGCGCCAGTTAGGTACGCCAACTAGGTGCGCTATACAAATGTGCTATGGCTCTAGATCAGTTTGATGCATTTGGAGGCCTTTTGGCAGGGTCTGAATTCATTGCCTTTGGATCCATTGACAGGCCGCCTCAAGATCGGGGTGTCTACAACGCCCTTCACACGCGGTTCAAGTTTCTACAATAAACCCAGAACTAGAAAACTGGGCTGACAGGAATCACCTGAAATGGAACCCTCTCAAGTGGACCCATTTCCAGCACTTGAAAAGCCAAACCATAGATCTTTGAGTCCTCTACATTTTGAGACATGTATCATTACAAACCATAAAGCACAACTCAGGATATAAAATCGGGAAGCTCGAAAGGTTATGTGAAAACATTGTAGCAATGCTCGCAAAAAAAAAAAACAAAATCCACTGATAAATCTCTGAAAAATCCAATACTTCTTCCATACATCAAGAAATAGTCTTAACTACTCCATTTCATAAATTATAACTTATTCCACACCATTAATCATGATTTAATATGAAACTGTGACCGTGCCCCCGGCCGGGGGCACGATCCGGCGCGGAGGTCGCGCAAGAGGGGGGAGGCCACAGCCATGCCAAGATGGCGAGGGCACGAGATGGGACGAAAAGGAGAGAAATGGAGTGGCCACTGGTCTTTTAAGGGAAAGATGAGGAAAACCACAAACGAATCACTAAAAGTGAATGAATGAGACGCAAATGTGAAGGCCAGATGTCTACTAACCAGAGGATGGGTAAGGATTCCTATTACGCACGGGGAAGGTGTTAGGCACCTCCATATGCCCGAGAAACTCGATCTTTCTAGTCTAATTCGCTTGCTTGAGGCTGAATGAATGTTTATTATGCCTAGATTGTGTTTTAATCATGCTGATGTGAGTGCCAAGACAAGACTGGATGGATGTGCAAGACGATGTGCAAAAATTACGGAGAAATCCACGTGAATTGACAAAATCACAGAAAATCACATGAAATGACAATGTTTTTGTAAAGAACGCCTCCAAAAACCATGTTGATGTCAAAAGGATAAAAAGTTGAGTCAACCTGTGTTCTCGAATTCATGGAAAAAGTCGTGATAATCAAAAAGGGGAAAAGATAATCTGTGATGGGGTCAAATGTCGGCCCTCAGGCTTGTTAATTTACGCCATCGGGTGATGAAATCCAAATCAAATCAAAAAAAATTTAAAATGTAGGATTAAAGCAAATCAAATCGGATAATGGATAAGAAACTCTAAGGACAAAGTGAAGAAAGAAATCCATAAAGGAACGGCATAGGATGTCGGCTCACCAAATAGGGATACAAATGTGAGGAAAATGGATATGGAATGCATGGACAAATGCCTAAATGCGTAAAAACTCTAAAGGATAATCTAGACATGGACTATGCAAGACTAGTGCAAAGATTGAGATGTATGCTCATGAATTGGAGGCATAAGTGTAATTTGGTCATTTCCCTAGCCAGATGTGATAAATGTTTTTAAGGGAGTGATGCATGGCCTAAGTTATGTCAAAATGTGTGCCAAATGTCTAGAAGATGTTATTTGCAAGAAACATGGGGGAGAAAATCAACAAAATGATGTAAATACAATAAAGGACAAATATATGGGCTAAAATGCAAAATTCACAAAAGGAGTGAGAATCTAGATGAAAAACATGTTCACAACCCCTATTCTAACATGAAAATGATGGGTCCAATGTCAATGTAGCACAGGGATGTAAAAGTTGCACTTGGATAATTTCCTAAAAATTCAAGGTCTGAAGTGCAAAATTCACACATAAGTGCAAATGTGACCAACATGTAAGGCTAAAGATCAAATATCAGTGAAAACATGATTTTTAAATGGAATCAATGATTAAATGCAAAACATGGAATGCAATGAGTGAAAAATGCCCCAAAATATGCAGGAAAACATTAAAAACCCTAAATAATGGATTTGAAATTAATCTAAGGGTCAAAATGTAAATTTTATGTTCAGGAATGATTTGATGTGAATCTAGGGACTTTTATGCAAAATTTCTGGACATGAATGTGATAAAAATTGGGATTTTATGTTGGTCAGTGCAATTATGAAGTTTCCTAAGGTCTAGGATGCAAAATACACATGAAAAACTCATTTTTTTATGTTCTAGAGGCTTAATGCAAAAGACCATGACCTAAATGCAATAAAACATAATCTCAGAGGTTTAAGTGTGATAAAACATGCATGAATAGGACTGAAATGTAATTGAAATTTAAGTAGGACAAAAAGTGCAATATTCACAATGCAATTTTAAATTATGAAAAGTTAAGGGTCACAAAATAAACTTTCAGGACTCATTTGCAAAGAAAACATGAATATAGGGATCTTACTGTGAAGAAATAAAAATATATGGGACTGAAAAACAAATTATCATTTAAATAGGAGAAACAATGTAATATTTACATAAATAATAAACAAATGAAACTTATTTAAATTTCCAAGGGCTTAAACATAAAACCACAGGACCTATGTGTAATAAAAAGGGACCTAAAAGTAATAAAAAAAGGACTGAGATGTAAGAAAGGACCTAAAAGTAATGGAAATGGACCTGAATGCAATAAAAAAGGACCTGAAAGTAATTCTAAGGACCTAAAAGTAATTAAAATGAAGACCTAAATGTAATTATTAAAAAATTAAAATACAATAATGAAAAAAACCCAAATCTCTTCTATTCAAAGATAGCCGGCAATCCTCGCCAGCGCCAACTCCGGCGAGCTCCCAACGGCAGCGTAGTGACGGGAAGGCATCGACGGTGGTCGGGGAAGCAATGGGAGCCACGGCGAGCTCCCCCGCGGAGGTGGGCTGCACTGGGGAGGCCTGAGAGGCCTCCCCCATCTCGAGCTCCGGCGTGCGGCGGCTGTCGCCGGAGAAAACAACGGTGGAAGCTCCTAGCGGCGGCCGTCGCCGGAGAAGACAACGGCGGAAGCTCCTGGCGGCGGCTTCGTGGCTGGGACGCTGCGGCGAGGACCCAGAGAGCTTCGGGGAGGTGCTCGGAGAGTTCCAGTGAGGTCAACGGGGGCTGGGGTGGCCTGTCGAGCTCTCCCCACCTTACGCTCCGGCGAGGAGTGTAGCGGCGACAACGGCGGTCTTCCGGTGGCTGGAGCGATGTCAGGTCTGCAAGGGGAGGTTCATGGTGATGTGGCGGAGCCCCTGAGCGTGGCCACTAGCGACGGGGACCTCCGGAGGCCTCGAACGACTACGTGGCGGAGATCACCGGCGCAGAGCAGTGGCGAGGTTGCAGAGTTGACGGCGACGCTTCCCTAGCCACGGGAGGCCAAAGAATCCTCCCCTTAGTGTCGTGGCCCAGAGAGGAGGAGGAAGACCCGTGGGGCCTTGCTGAAGCCTGGGAGACCCAAGGCCTCACCGGCGGTGGTGAATCCACCACCGGAGGCAAGGAGAGGAGGCATAGAGCGGCAGTTTCTGACAATGTGTGGCCTAGAAAACTACATAAAGGCTGCACAGAACTAATGCAATTGATCTAGAATTAAGCAAAAAAAAAGAGAATTACCTGGATAGAAATCCGATTGTCTCCCGGCGATGGCGACGGTGCTCTGGTGGACCGCTCTAGCTGCAGTGGTTCAGGGGATCCCCAGGACTTAGAGAGGAGTCTGGGGAGATGGACAAGGTTTGGGAGATGGTTAGAATTTGCTCTAGGTGCGGGAAGTGGAGGAAAAGGCTGTTGCAGGGGGTCACTCCAGTGGTCTCTCTGCTTTGTTCTCCTAAGTTCCCTCCCGATGGTTTCTCCTCTCTGTTGCGGTTTTCCGTCTCTTCTTCGGGTCGTTTCTCCAGCTTTTAAGAGAGATGGAAGGTGCAAGGGGGATCATGGCATCAGTTGGTCTTCGTGGGGAAGAGGAGTGGGTATAGTTGGGGAAGAAGGGAAGAGTGGGTCCCGTTGAGCGGAGGAAGAAGACTATTCCTTTATTTTTTTCATTTCTTAAGTTTTCAATTAAAATGTGGTTTGGACTTAACGAGTCGGACTTTGTGGGCTTTTGTTTTTTTTTGTTTTTTTGTTTTGGTTTTTTTGGCTTGGTTTTAGCATTTTGGTTTTGTTTTAAGTTTTTTTTTATTTTGTTTTGGTGATTTTAATTATTTGTTTTAGTGATTTTAATTAAATTTTGATTTTGTAATTTTGAAGTTTACTTGTTTTTAAATTAGGGTTTTAGAGGTTTGAATTTAATTATGAGATTTTAAGTTAGTTTCTTTTAGGATTAATTAAATGATTTAGGGGTTTTTGGATTTTAATCATTTTAGGTTTTTTGTGACTTAATTAATTTAAGGTTTTAAATTAGGATTTTAAGGATTTAATTATTTTAGGGGGTTTTTTGGATTTTAATTAAAGTTTTGAGTTTGAATTAGGGTTTTTTGACTTAATTAAATGACTTTAGAGTTTTCTTTAGGGTTTTTTGAGTTTAATTTAGGTTTTCCTTGAAATTAAATGGATTAAAGTGGTTTAAAAATGGATTTTATTTGGTTTTGACTTTAATTAGGGTTTTCACATGATTAATTTGGATTTTAAATGTTTTTAAGTGGATTTTGCTTGATTTTGATTTTAATTAGGGTTTTACTTGATTAATTTGGATTTTAAATGTTTTTAAGTGGATTTTGCTTGATTATGATTTTAATTAGAGTTTTACTTAATTAATTAAGGTTTTAAGTGGATTTAGGTGAATTTTGTTTTATTTTTGGTTTTAATTAGTGATTTTACTTGATTAATTAGGGTTTTAAATGGATTTAAGTGAATTAGGTGGATTTTGGTTTTAATTAGTGGTGTTTGCTTGGATTAAGTTAGAGTGGGCTTAAGTGAGCCTAATGGGCTTGTGTGTGCTTGAGTGGGCTTGTGTGGGCTTGGGGTTTTGATGGAGTTAGGGTTTAAGGGTAGTGGTTGCAACCAGAGCATCTTCCAGAGGAGCCTGCTGCCAAGTGACTGCAAAATCGGGGTGTCTGCAGAAACAAAGGAGAAAAAGGGAATGAGTCGCATACCCAGTGAACTCCGACGATCCCCTTAGCCTCCGATGAGCTTCTTCTCCTTCTCAGTCGTCGACGCACACTTAGAGCACTCGACCTTCCTCTCCTCACCTCTGGTTTCTCCCTCTACCCCTCCCTTTGCCTTTCCTTCCTTACTTAAAGTCCACCGCCTGTTGTCTCCGTCTTCCTCGACAGCTACCATGAATCGCGCTGGAACTCGTAGCGGTATGGTGAAAAGGTGGAGGCGTAATGTGAGCACAGTAAACAGTGGTTGATACTGTGTTGTATTGTGCTTTGGTTGACTTCAACTCCCATCTTGGTCCCCCACACACAAAGGATCACAAAACCTCCAAAATACCACACTGGAGGGAAAGCCAGTGACAAACCCTGACACAATTAAGGAAAATACATCACAAATCAATTATTGTTACATAATCACACAATCCAATTATCCAGATTTTAATTACATGATATCACATTCATTCTGGATTTTCTGACTTAGGCAAATTGTGCTTCTCACCTGCGCTCCTCATCTGCGGCTATCCTATTTTGGTTTCAGATATTACATCCTACCCCTTTTAAAAGAATTTTGTCCTTGAAGTTCTGTCTAGTAAAATATGTGGGGATACCAATACTGGATATCATCTTCTCTTTTCCAGGTAGCCTCCTCCATGTCATGATGCTGCCACTGAACCAACACCAAGGGAATCACCTTATTCCTAAGGACTTGCTCCTTCCAATCAAATATTTGCACGACGTCCTTTTCCATGAACGGGTCCTCCTACTACTCTTTTGGCTAAATTGGTATTACTTGGGATGCGTCTGCCAAGTACTTTCTGAAAGTAGAAACATGGAAGACACTATGTACATTTGCTAATTCTAAGGGTAGATCAAACTTGTATGTCACTTCACCAATTCTTTTGGAAATGTGATAGGGTCCAATGTAGCAAAGACTTAGCTTTTCTCTTTTTCCAAATCTCGCCACCCCTTTGGTTGGTGACACCTTCATGAAAATGAAGTCTTCTACTTCAAATTTTAAAGGTCGCTGCCTCATGTTTGTGTAGCTTTTCTATTGGCTTTGTGAAGTTGTCAACCTCTTCCTGATTAGATCCACTTTATTTTCATATAATTGCACTATCTCAGGACTCACAAGCTGTCGTTTGCCTACCTCACTCCAACAAGTGGGTGTTCTGCACGGTCGGCCATATAGAGCCTCGTATTGTGCCATCCCAATGCTGAAATGATAGTTGTTGTTGTAAGTGAACTCGATCAGTAGCAGATTCTCTTCCTAGTTTCTCCCAAAGTCCAGAGCACAGGCTCTTAACATATCTTCTAAGGTTTGAATTGTTCTCTCCGTCTAGCCATCTATTTGAGAGTGGAAAGTGATGATAAAGTTCAGTACGGTGCCAAACACCTCTTGCAAAGCTTCCTAGAATCTTGAGGTGAACCGAGTGTCTCTGTCAGACACGATCAAGATATGAAACCCGTACAACCGAACTATCTCAAACACGTACAGCTCTGCCAACTGAATCAAGAGAAGGTTCACCCTGATAAGTAAGAAGTGTGTCGACTTAGTGAGCCGATCTACAATAACCCAGACTGAATCATTCTTTCTCCTTGTTCTGGGCAACTCGGTCACAAAGTCCATCGACATATACTCTCATTACCAAACTAGGTTATCCAAAGGTTGTAGGGTCCCTCTAAGCTTTTGATACTCAATTTTCATCATCTAGCAGATTGCACACTTTGCCACGTGCCCAACGATCTCTCTTTTCATTCCAGACCACCAAAAATTTCCTTTCAGGTCTTTAAACATCTTGGTACTCCCTAGATGGATTGTGTATCTGGACCAATAGGCTTCATCAAGCAATCTTTGTTTTACTTCCTCCACTTGAGGTACATATAGACGTAGATTATACCTGAGCCCTCCATCTACGCTAATCAAAAAAATGAGGCGCCTCTTTGGCCTCTAACTTTTGCTAGATGTTTTGCACAAAGGAGTCCAACTACTAGGTTGCTACAATTGCTTCTAACAGTTTTGGTCGAATCGACAAGTTCGCCGTCCATGCTCCAATAGGTCCCTAAGACTACCTCCATGGTCTACACTCAACCAGCTTATCCAATAGATGCCATTCTTTGATCATTAGGCTAGTCAACACATGTGTGCGTCTGCAACCACATTAGCCTTTTCTAGGTGGTAAGACAAACTGAAGTCATAATCCTTGAGATACTCCATCCACCTCCTCTGTATCAGGTTCAAATCCCTCTATGTGAAAATGTACTTCAAGCTTCAATGGTCCGTGAATACTTTGAACTATTCACTATATAAGTAGTGCCTCTAAATCTTTAAGGCGAACACCACCGCAACCATTTTCAGGTCGTGAGTGGGATAATTCTTCTCATAGTCTTTTAGCTTGTGGGAAGCATATACTACAACCTTCCCATGGTGCATCAAAACGCACCCCAATCCAGTTCCATAAGCATTACTATATACAGTGAAACCCCTGCTTCCAAAGGGTATAGTCAACATTGGGGAGGTAACCAGACGAGCCTTCAGCTCATTAAAGCTTTCCTTGCACTGTCAATCCGGGGAATTCCTTTCGGGTTAATCTGGTCAACAACTTTGCGATCCTAGAAAAATCTTGGATAAATCTTCGGTAATACCTTGTCAAATCCAGAACTCTTGATTTCACTCACATTTTTAGGTCTAAAACGTCACACAACACCAAGAAGGCTAGAAACCTACTAATTCAGATGTAGAATGTTGCGACAATTGGGTTTCTACTAAATGCAGGTAACTCAGTATCTAATGACTCATAACTCCATTAAAATATCTGGCCAAAACACCACTTTCAAAACTAGGTCATTACAAGCAATCAAATGCTGCATATGGTGGATTTTTCAATAGAAAAACCCTTTTGTGTGGCTTTAGTGTTTTAGGTTTGTTGAATCATTTATAATATGCTTTATGTGATTTTACGATGAATTATTTTAAGTTTTGTTGTGGTTTAAGTTACTATTGTAGTGCATAAGGATTTTGTAGTATTAGGGTATTGGTTCCAGGCAAGATATGCCCTGATTTCTTTGCAGTAGGCTATGGTTAGATCTTGAAGTGTTTGGTGGTGTTTTGAGTTGATTTTTGAAATGGTTTTCAAATAGTTTTTCAAAAAAAAGGATTTGAAAAAAAAAACATAAGTTTTGTAAAGATTTTAGAGAAAGGATTTCTGAGACTTTGAGAGACTAAGAAGCCAAAGCTTCTGGTTGGCAGACAAGGGACGATTAATACTCCTAAATGGTCTAGAGCCAATTGCCTCAGATGAGGTCCGTGTGATTTTACCGTAATTTTTTAGGAACCAAGAGGACCGTAACTTCATATTGACAGACTAAGGATGGTTGATAACTCTGGAGGATTAAGTGCAAGTCTGAGGTTGAGATTTTGTGGTTTTTAGAAGAACACAAGGCTTTTGGTAGAGGTCTATGGACCAAAAGGCCAATGGTGAGGTCAGGACTGAGAGGACTAAAGAGTCCTGCCAATGGACGATGTGTGATACTTTTGGAGGATCGAAAGCTAGATGAATAGGCATGAAGTCTCAAAGAGTTATACTTATTGGACAAAAAGTCCTCTAGGTAATTAGGTGCAATAGTCCCAAGGGTATTGAAAGGACAGACCTGGTGCGTATGGTCCTTGTGTGGACAAGTTAAGGAATTTTAGAGTATGAACTCAGGATGGGGGAGCCCCTACACAGGGTGGCTTATTTTTGCTAGTACAATGTGTAGGATCTAAAGGCTTCTCTAGAGGGGGTGAATAGAGAATTTTAACTTTTAATATCTCTATAATCAATTTTAACAATAATCTGAATTGATAAGTAATTTGATTCACATTATTCTACTTATCATGCATAACAGAATTTAAAGCATAAGAAGGAGATGAGAGTAATTGATGAACACAAGTGATTTATAGTGGTTCGGCAACCCAACCTAGTTCACTCCTCAAGACCCTCTTGAGATTTTTCCTTTATTCTTAAATGATAGAATAACTTACTTGTTGGTAGTCCACCAACTCCACTCTTGCTCTTTCCACTTCTCTACACCCCGAGAAGCTAGAGCCTTTTCTTTGATGCTTTACAATAGAAATCTTTTTTCACAAGGCTTGATTACAACTCTTTGCTTATAGATTGCTTATGAGGAGATTGAATTTGACTAAAGGAGATGAAGAATTACAAGTATTCAATGTGTGTCTTAAAGAGGCATAAATGAGTAGTATTTATAGCTACAAGCCCTTCATCAATTGTGTCTAACGACTATACTAATGGTTGTAAACGGCTAGTACTTCGGTATGCCGTTTTACCCTTTGATGTGCCGTTCTTTCCTTCAGTCTGCATTTCACGGTCAATTCGGTATGCCGTTTTTATTTCGGTATACCGATTTCTCCTGAAACGGTATGCCGTTTTCCATTGGTATGCCGTTTCTGCATTTTCCTTTGATTCCGCAACTCTTCGGAATTCCGACGCTTTGTTCCATTTTCTCCTGAAACGGTATGCCGGTTTTCCTTCGGTATGCCGTTTCGCTTTTCTTCTTTATGGAAACAGAAGGTTGAGGAGTGTACCGTTGCTTCTGACTTATGTTCCGTTTTTCCCTGAATCGGTATACCGTTTTACATACGGTATGTCGTTTTTTCCTGAATCGGTATGCCGTTTTTGTTCTGAGCTATGAATCTTAAAGCATATATGATTTTTGTCCTTAAACATTTAATTCTTTTTCTAAGTATTGTTTACAACAATTAATTACCTTTGAATAATCATCAAAAGAATCAGATATATTTCTAACACAATGTGTTTTAGTGGCTGCTTGTGGCTAGTGTCAATTGCTTGGGTCCGAGTGACTCGACAGGTTTTTAGACTCGATGTGTGTGTGTGGTTTTGTTGGATTTGTGCTGATTTTGGACTTGATCTAATATACAGTAACTATTTCAAGTGTGCACAAAAGCTTTTAAGAGAATACACGAGTTTTGGTTATGAAAAGAGAAAATATGTTTTGAAATTTTAAAAAAATTTATATTTGTTTGCAATAGTATATTGCAGTGTTTATGACCTTACAGGATTACAGTCTAGGTGCTGCCATGAGAAGCAGCTGTGTGAGCTTAAGAACTAAGTTTTAGCAACTCAGTTCTAGTTTATTATTTTTAGTGGATGGTAGGCGCACGCTGGACGACTATTACATGTTACTAATGTGTGTTTTTGATGGTTTTTCTTGCAAGTACAAATATTAGAGTTGCAGCTTAATCCAGTACATATAGCAAGAGTCACGTAGCTACACACCACAGGTTCTGGATGAAGTTAGAATTTGTTTAGTTTATTTATTTATTTAAATTATTTGTATTTATTTTTAAGTTATTTATTTAATAATAATTCTAGGGGTGTTTGAGTTTTAGACTATCACGACTAGGGTTGTAACATTAAATTTTTAACTACATGTTATTTTTTATTTTCTCTACCTTTCTTCTATAATTACAAATCATCAATTAGTGATTAAGCATGCTAAAATGATGATGATGATGATGATGATGATAATCACACTACAAAACTATTAATAATACACAAGAAATATTGATATTTAATGATTAAACATACTAAAAAATTAAAATAAAATTTTAACCATAATCATAACCAATAATTAAAAACCTACACTAATTTAAACATATAAACTAAATCAAGAATAATTCAAAAATAATTGTATTGCTTAAGTATGCTAAAACAACTAAAAATGCAATTATTAACTATAATCACTCAAAAATTTACTAATTATGCACAAGTCATACTATCAATGATTAAGTATGCTGAAAAATAAAAAATAATTAATAATAATCACAACCAAGAACAAAACTCCAAACAATATCAGCATACATACTAAACTCAGACTAATTTACTCTTATATTATGTCCAAAGTATTCATAAACCTATATCTAATTCAAAGTAACAAATAGTATGATAAACAAATTAGAAATAAACGTATATTAAGTACGCTAATAAATCAAAATATGTGTTCAAATAATTAGTTATTATGATGAATTAAATGATAAACTAAAATGTTAGAAAAGAAAAGTGTAACATTTTAATGACAAATATCAGTAAATCGCTTATAAATATAACGTAAAATACCTAAAATTAAAATTAAACAATAAAATTACTTCAATGCAGTTTAAAATGAATTTAGGAAGCAAACCCCTAAATTCCTATTACAAATGGCATGATAGTAACTATAAATAAGTAAATTAAACCTAATATTTCTTAATTTGAGGTTTTATTAGTAATTTTCCTTAATCAATAAATATTAATGTCTTACTTATGCATAGTTAGTAATTTTATATGAACATTCTTACTCCTGTTTTTTGATTATTTACTTAATTTTTCGATCCATGTGACATCATGCACCAGTCCCTCAAATAATCTTGCATGTGTAACACACAAACCTCCATACAGGGCAAAAAGATCCCCGGAATCAAAGCAGCTAAGAGACAAAATCTTTGTCCGTAATGCCAATGACAATAGAATAATGTGATTCTGCGGCGGATCGCACCGGAACCCCAACCTGCACACTGCACAGAGATCAATCCACTTCAAAGTATTGGATTCTCAACTTGCACACGTATTCCTTTTTCTTTTGTTAAATCGTGGTGGGGTCAGTGGCAATAACCAGGGGTTTTAAGTCCAGGAGACCCATAATCGATTCTCGACTCCTTCCCTCCATCCAGATGCTACATGCTAAATGCTGGTGATCTCGTACACTATACCCATGACTAGTTGTCCTATCAAAATTCTTCTTTACATTATTATTAGTCTATGTACCATAAGTGGGTCTTGTTGGTCGAAGATTACAACAACGCACAAGCACTACCGCATCGCATGCTACTCGGATTTTTTTATTTTATTTTGTTATTTCTTTGTCCAAAGAATTTCCATTATTTTTGCTATCATGCCATCTAATGATTTTTTTTTTTTATCTTTGCTCTGCGTGGAACTCCATTATCTCTATCCGGTGTCGGGGAATTGTACATCGCACGAAAGATAGAATCGTTGCCGTGGTATACAAAATAGGGCGTAGAAATTATGTGTGTGTATGTATAGATAGATATGTTTTCCATTTGACCCGTACGAAGGAGTTCCACTAAATTGATTCAAAAGGAAAGTGACGGGAGCGAAGAAATGTCCTCTTTCTCTCCGTGCGGGTGCGGCGTTGATTTATCTTACAGAAAAAAAAATATATATATATATATATATACAGTGACATCATCACAAACGAAACGATTCTCAAATGGGAGTTCTGCGAAGGTCCATTTCTAGAGATTGGTTTTATAATAGTATCTCCTCTGACGAAAACGTGGTGAATCTGTGATTATTGGATTTATACGTGACACACGAAAAGTTAAAATTATCTATACCATACTATATTATTAATTATCATTTTAAGAAGAAACAAAAGACATACACTTAAGTAATGATTATTAAAGATTTATAATAATGTACTTATTACTATTATTGAATATATGTGCAGAATTTATACTCAATGCTACAAATATTCTTTAATATATCATTTTTTGATGAGGCAATTAGAAGTGTTCTCTCCTTTAATGATTAATAATGTACATTTAATATATAGATTGATGAGGGATTTTCTCTGCAAGTTCAAGGATCGCGTGCGTTGGGAGGCTTGTACTAAACCATTTTTTGATGATGGTTTGTGTATTTAGAGGCTAGCAGATATATATTATTTATTCAAGATTAAAAGCTGTTGGATATTATTGTTAAAGGAATCCTTATGGAGTATTTATTGTGCAACAAAATACAAGGTTTGTTTTGTGAGTTGGTACGCATCTCCTCCTTCCTTTGCCCCTACTCGTTGGAACTTTTTGATGGAGGCTATACCTTGGATAATTTCTAATTCTCGTTGGCTCATTAATAAGGGTGATGCTTCTTTTTGGATGGATAAGTAACATAATGATGGTATTATTTTCAACTTGTTGAAGTACTTTCCTTTTTTAGGATCAGGTTGAGGGTATGTCTATGGCTCTTCAGAATATGTGAGATTCTTTTAGTGCTTTGGAGGTTAATTATGAGGGGGATAATAACAGGCTCATCTGGATGTCGGCTTCTGATGGTTTGTTCTCTATTAAATCGACCTGGTCTATTATCTCTACCACGTGTTTGTCTAACAACAGATGGAGGTGGATTTGGTCTGCGGTTGTGCCTACTAAGATCTCTATTTTCCTTTGGAAGATTGCTTGGAAGACTATTTTTGTGGATGCTCGTATTCGATCCAAGTCTGTACATTACGTTTCTAAGTGCAATTGTTGTCTGGTTGCTGATATTAAATCATTAGATCATTTACTTCTTCATGGTCAGTTGGCATCTAATATTTAGTCTTTCTTTGGCAAACTTTTACATATACAAGTGTATGGGAATATTCATGATACCATCTTAGCATAGCAGGAGAGGGGACACCTTTCTTGCTATAGACGTGCTTTAGTGGGCTTGCTTCTAGGATTTATTTGTTGACACATATGGGGAGAGATGCAATCGACGGTACTCTAACATTTTTAGAGGATGGCGGCATGTTATTATGGATATTATTAATGATTGTAATATTCATATTTCTCATAAAGGGTTTGCTTCTTTGGGGAGTCAGGTGTCACAACTGGGGATGGTCGGTTTCCAAGTTCCAGTGTGTTCTTCTTTGGGGAGTCAGGATTTATTTGTTGACACATATGGGGAGAGATGCAATTGGCGGTATTCTAACATTTTTAGAGGATGGCGGCATGTTATTATGGATATTATTAATGATTGTAATATTCATATTTCTCATAAAGGATTTTCTTCTTTGGGGAGTCAGGTGTTACAACTAGGGATGGTCGGTTTCCAAGTTCCAGTGTGTTCTTTTGCTCCTTGCATGGTTGTAAATTGGAGGCCCTCGTCACAAGGTTTGAAAGCAAATGTTGATGGTTTTGCTTCTTCTTTTGGTTAGAGTGGTGGTGGTCTAGTTAGGGATATGTCTGGGAAAGTTCTTCTTGCTTTCTCGCATTTCTATAGGAATGTTTCCAATAATGTGGCTGAAACCTGAGTCATTTGGGATGTCCTACTCTTGTGTGAGGCTCATGGGCTGAATGTAACTAAGATTGAATCTGACTCCATGCAAGTGGTAAATATGTTGAATAGGAAGATCTCAGTTAGCTGGAGATATGATATTTGGTGGAGATGTATTGTAACAAGATTCAATGTGACTTACTCTCATTACTATAGAGAAGGTAATGCTACAACTGATTATCTTGCTAAGGAGGGTGTTCGTTTTCATCATCAAAAGTTATACACGTATTTTCAGAATCTGCCTAGGGAGCTTAGAAGCATTTGTAATTTGGATAGATGGAGGATTCCTAGTATAGGTACTAGAGGGGGTACAAGTTAGTCTTTTTCTCTCTTTTTTCCTAAGAGCATGGGTTTGGAAAGGAGTTTTTTCAAACTAACCATTGGACTGGTGATTGATGTGTCCATATCCTCTATTGAGGTGTATCATTATTTTCCTTGTACCCCTTCCTTTTGGTAATTTAATTAAAAAATTTCTTTGATTGCCCAAAAAAAAACAATCGATTAGAAAAATTTCATATAATATTTTTTACATATATTTTTTAAGTACTGCAATAAATAAAATCTCTTAAAAAAAGATAATGTTTGATTGTTTATATTTTATTTACCATAAAAAATTAATTTTCTATCTTTTTCCCATTATGACCCTATATACAAGGTAAAATCATCTTATGTTTCATATATATCTAATTTAAATTAATTTATATATTTCAATCACTAGGAATCTTGATGAACCAATTACTGAATATAATTATTATATAATTAAATCTTATATATTCAGCATTAATTGTGATAATATTATTAATTGTCACTTTGAGAAGAAAAGAGAGCATGTTACCCAAGCAATAACAAATAAAGATTTGTAATAATACGCTTATGAACTTATTTAAATGTATGTGCATGATTTATATTCAATGCTACAAACATCTTTATATATGTGTTTTTTTGTTTTGAACAATCAACTATAAAAATAAGCAAGTAAAATCAATTTTGGAAAGTTGACTTGTTTTAGTTATTCTCAATAAATCCATGAGTCTCTTGACTTTCCATTTTTTAAGTTTATTCATTGATAAAATTGAAATATATGCATGTATTGTCCATTAATTACAATTAAGAGCAATATTACTTATTCATGTCCTCATTGTCATATTCATTCTCCTTAATATTATTTCAAAGATGGTCTTGCTAGACTTTGGAATTTTCATAACTTATATCGGTTATTGATATGATAAAAAAACCTTAATTGTTAATACTATTTGTTTGACATTGAATTTATATTGAATACTATGAATATCGTTATATATATCATTTTTGTTTTGAACAATCAATTATAAAAATTTCATATTAGATTTTTTACATATGTTTTTTAAGTAATAAATAAATAAAAACTCTTATAAAAAAGACATGATTTTATTATTATATTTTATTTACCATAA
Source organism: Posidonia australis (assembly GCA_024699735.1). NCBI lineage: Eukaryota > Viridiplantae > Streptophyta > Magnoliopsida > Alismatales > Posidoniaceae > Posidonia > Posidonia australis. The sequence continues at coordinate 18,057 of JAMKQA010003803.1, forward strand.
AAAAATAAATTTTATAACTCTTTTAAATTAGGATCCTACATATATGACAAAATCATCCTATATGTAAAATTGAAATACTTGCATGCATTGTTTATTAATTACATTAAGAGTAATATTACTTATTCATGTCTTTTTTGTCCTATTCATTCCTTTTCTTAACATCCTTTTATACATGGTCGTGTTAGACTTTTGAGTTTTCATAACTTATATTCGTTAATGTTATAATAAGAGAATCTCAAATAACAATGGCTGAAAATAGTATTTACATTAAGCAAAAATGTTACTTATTGATAATGTTAATTTTCTTATATTTTTAAATTACTAAATATTATGCATTTATATTATAAAATGTACTTGATTATTATTCCAATTATTTATTCCACATGTTTAGTTTTTCTTCTATTTATACTCTTTTAGAAAATAATAGTTTTATATTTAATAATTTTAAGTAAATGATACATGACATGAATATGTATTAAAAGTATGACATATGATATAACTTGTACTATTTTCATTTATATCAAATCAAAAGATGTCATTTTATTAATCCTAATTGTCACTTGGGTTTTCAAGATTTACTAAAATTCATTGCAATTAATTGTATTGATACACCACTTGTATGTGAAAACTTTTAAACGTAAAATAATGGTTGAAAATAACAAACTTTTGACATTCCATAAGAAAGTACATCTTTTTTTAAGAACTATTACTCTTCTTTCTAATATTCATAATTTTTTTTTTACTTTTAATTGTAAAGTACATACCTGGTCTACCAGTACCATTATACGAATTCTTACTTTGTAAAAAAGAAGCATGCCTCTTAATTATTCTTCATTAACTTACTAATCAAAATACTTATTTTTTTCACTTTTCTTATATCTAAGATAACCTTAAGCTCCACATTGCTATCATGCCAAACCTAATATTTTTTTAACATTTATTGTTTAAATTATATATTTAAAACTTCTTATTTAATAGTTGATAATAAACATTGGTAGATAAATTATGCTCTTGCTAACACTAAATATTGATCCAATAGTGTTAATTGAGCGACTCATTGAAATACACTAAACTTTATAATGTCTCATATTAGTTACTGATTTATCTAATGTGCTACATTATTAGTTGTCATTAATGTATGTGAAATGGTGAAAAATAGTTATAACACATATCCTTCACATATTAATTATCACTCCGCCTCTTATACAATTAATATTAATGTGATGCAACACATTCTTACTTCTACATTCAACTTCCCATTAGTCAAAAAAAAACTATTGTTGAAAATTGTTAGTATTAGAATAGTTTCTTAGAATAAAACAACCTTGAGGAAAAGAAATTGAGATTTTCAAAATCAAAACGATATAGTATCATCACGGTAGAGGAATTCACAAACTAAGCTCTCATATGACTAAATGAGAACTACATTTTCATGAACATTTTGGAGTTTTATTTTTGTTATTAATTTTAAAGTTAATCACTTCTTGTTGTTATTATATATTTAATTTTAGTTGATTTTATTTCCATATCAAAATCGTAAAAAAGAACAGACAAACTATACATGCTATATTTTCCTTTCTCGTATTTTTGTTTTGACCACAAATGGATAGTTTTTGGTCTAAAAAACTTTAGAGTTTATTAATAAGAGATATTCCACTTGTAATCACACATGTAGTCTAATATCTTAATAATAAATTTTAAAAATTATTCAATTAATTATCATTATAAAAATTTATTAATTTAACTAGGCCTCTACTTTTTCAAAGAGTTGTACTATTAATGAACTTGATTTTACAAGTACTTAAATTTAGTAACTATAGAGTTTAATTGATAATTTCATGTATGTTTAATTATTAAATTTAATACCATCCAAGAAAGAACATATTTTTTTATCAAAATAATTTTCTTGATTAAATTCTTAAACATGCAATGCACGTGTTAATTCACAAGTATAAACACAAGTGAGCTATTTTACATAATAATTATTTATTTTATTTTTTGATAAGAAATAATATTTTACATAATAATTATTTATTTTATTTTTTGATAAGAAATAACTATTTGCTTTATTTGTTTTGTATTCGTATATGATTTTTTGGATTATACATTTTTAAATTTATAATATGCATGTAATTGATATGTCAATTATAATAAATAGTGATTAGGATATTTCTCATTTGAATCTTGAAGTAAAGTGAAAAATTAGAAATTTCATATTTTGTTCTTAGAAATATATATTCTTTTCCATAATTTTAGTTTTCTCTCTTAAGGAAAAACTTTTAGGCTAATATTTGTTATTCTAAAATAATTTTACTTTCTACAATGGTGTTTATTGTGGTGTTAGAGGTTATAATAAGTGAATGGTTTTCTAGGAGTCTAAGTTGAAGAATATAGCAAAAAGAGGACATAACCTAAAGGATACTTTGAGAATTTTATAAAAATTAAAAAAAACAAATGTCATGTGAGTCACATGATCATTTTTTCTAAATATCAATGAGCGAAAGGTCAAATGTACAATGACAAAAGTTGAGAGACTATATTTATTACATTGTAATGTATATAGCATCCTTATTAGAATAAAAATATAAATAATCAATATCATGTAAGTTATGTGATCACTTGTTCTAAATGCTAATGAGTAAAAAGTTAAAATCTAATAAAACTTGAGTAAAAAAAACCAATTCCATGTGAATCATGTGATTGTTCTGAATGTCGTTAAGTAAAAGGTCAAAATGTAAAATAACATAAGTTAAGAGACTATTTTATTACATTGAAATGTTTAAAGTAGCATTATTAAAAATGAAGAAAGTTTGCGATAATAAAGTGTAATTTACTCACTATTTTTACTTACATTTTAAGTCACAACTATAAGAAGTAAAAAGAAAATAAGAGTCCTTACCAAGTCCATGTGCATAATTTTAGAATTTTCTTACACACTTTAACCTTTTCTATCATTTTGTCTTATTAGAATCTTTCGTTATCTAATTTCATATTTCTAATCTACATTCTTCGAGTATTTCAAAATTCTCTCTAGAATTTTCTATTGTATTAAACAAGTTTCTTCTCTTTTATAAATTCTAACAATATCCTATCGCTATATAACTAACCAAGTAAGTCATCATTTCTTGAAACAACATCAAATGAAATTTACTACTACTTTGGTCATATCTTTTACCAACTTATTGATATATAATAAACATCTAAAAAAAGAAATACACAGCGTCATTGGTTTTCCATTTAATGTGTTCTAATTATGCTAACCAATATTTCAACAGTAATGAATACTTAAATGACAATTTAAACCTTTATCATAGTTGAATTCATAAGTTAGTCGAATGGTGTTAGGATATGAAGGATTTAATTAAATTATAACGAATTATTTCTCTTTTAACATCAAAGTTAGGATAACATATAGAGATTAAATTCAAATTAAAATCAACATCAAAACGTGCAATGCACGTGTTAGCTCACTAGTACGTTTCTAAAGTCTGAACCATCTTTGTTTTGATAATATGCGGTGAAACCAAAGAACTGAAGTTATTTTTTATTCCAATTTTAACTGAAGGATTAATGATGATGATGAGATGGTGATAGAAACAGAGAGAAAGAGAAACAAGGAGAAAGAAGAAGCAACACGAGGGGAGAGAAATAAACTCATATGTTTCACTGTATTACATGAACTCACTTATATACATGTGTCCACCAACGTAAACAACCCCATAACAACTTCATAACCACCTCATTACATTATAAGCATAATATCCTAACAACCTTATCAATTGTGATAGTTGTAAATAATTTCTAACTAACTCTTTCCTTAACTTTTAACTAACTCTTACTTTACGCCCCTTCAAGCGTAGTACACAGAGAAAGCTTGGACTTTAGTTGATTAAATTGATCCCTTGACATAACTTTTGAAAAATATTTGTAAATTAAAGATCTAATGAAACATATTGTAATTGAATAACACCTCTTACAACCAACTCACGAATGAAGTGCTAATCAATCTCAATATGTCTAGTTCTGCCATTAAAAACTAAGTTATAAGATAATTGAAGTGCAACCATATTATCTGTAACTATGCCGACGGGGGTGGCCACAAATGGGTGATATGTGTGTCCAAAAAGTGGCAAAGCCACGACAAAAAGAAAAGGGGAAAAATGCAGGAGGCGCCACCTAGTCTATTATGGAAGACGAGGAAAACCATAAAGACATGAAAAATCATGCAAACAAACAAAAGGGGCTGCGCAAACCAGAAATGCGGGTAAGGATCCCTGTTACGTGCAAGCAAGGTGTTAGACACCCTCGCACGCCCGATAAATCGGTCTTCTAATGATTTCTCTTTTGCAAATGAAATGTCGGCTTTTCAGCCTTTTGTTGTACGTCCGAGGGCGATATGCCATGCCATGCTAATGAGTGGTGTCTAGAGTATAGGTGCATGATGTGTAGGGGGTGTGTCCTAATGCTCAGAAATATCGCTCGTGTGCCGAGCCAAGAGTTGATGCAAGAATATTGCATAATAAGATCAGGGATCTGATATCTTGAGCGATTTATCATCCTTGCTTTCTACATGCCTAAATGCAAGCTA
>JAMKQA010003804.1:0-17015 GCA_024699735.1 Posidonia australis
TAGTCATCAGATTATAGTTGTAAAATCTAAAGAGTATCGAATCTATTTTGGACGTAGATTTTGACATTGTTTTTGTTGTTTGAAATGATATTTACCCTTATAAGTTTAAATCTAGTTTGAATGATCATAAATTTTTTTCATTAGGTGATGATAGTGTTTTATGTGCAAACAGTATAATAATGCTGAAGTACACTTGTAATATTATGTATTCACAGTTATTAAAGAATCCATCTTAATATGATATATTCTACCATTGGATCCGGTAATGAGGGTTAATGGTGGTGGGTATTGAATGACAATAGCGTAAATATGTGTTGGTAAAAAACAAAAAAAAGGATAATAAGGGAAGTTTACAGAGAGAGATGTATTGGATTCTCTTATAATCTCTCAAAAGTTGGGTTCTCCTATAATCCGAAAAACACTTACAAATGCATATCCCACTTGTCTCTTATTCTATGAAGAATCTATCATGTCAACATGCATTTGTCTATGATTATGGTCATTATTCGATTCTGGAACAATTTGCACTCCCAGAATCATATCCAAACAGGACCTTAGTAATTAGTTTGCTTCTTCTCCATCCTATGTGATACTATTCTTCTTGTGGATTGGTTAGCATCGGAATATCATATTCTTTGAAGTTTCTTTGGAGTGGCATTTAGATTGAGCCAACGACAACCTCCATAAGTAGAGTATTCTTTTTTTTTTAATAACCTCACCCTTTTGTGTTAAAATGCTGCACAGAGGGAGAATATTATATAGTGATTTTGGCATATTATTACTTGAACTTCAAGCTCATGTTCTTTTACTTTTCTAATGCTGATCATGATTATTTCCATTAGTATCCCCTTAGTGGTTTCCATACCTTTCTAGACGGATGATCAGTTTGAGGTGATTGGAGTTTCTTACATAATGTTCCCTGTCATTTCTTGTAATTAGTATGCATAATAAACCATTGTCTTTGGAGCAGGCCAGCCATAACTACTTGTTAAAGAGTGCACAGTTACTTCTTTCCAAGTTGAATGTTTCAAGTCCTCCGTCTTCTTTGTCATAACTTACCATACTTCTTTAGGCATCAAGGCGTCTTGGCATTGGCTAGGGGTGCTTTGGGCGCTTAAGTGACGCCTAGGTGTCATTTTGCAATAACAAAAATAAATTCAAGAATATTATATATACATATAATTAAATGATATTGTTAGACGTATTGTACTTGTGTGGGTTAATAGGCTATTGGACATGTGTGGATTAATGGGTTATTGGATGTTCGTTTGTTTAATAACTCTTTAAATATGTTGTCATCCACTTATTAGTGGTTGTTCTTTTGCTCATATTTTCTCCCTAATATTACATGATACTAGAGCCTAAGGTTTAGGATCCACTAAAGAAACAACAAAAAATAGGAAGGAGTCATCGTCTGTAGTAGGAGCCACTATTGGCAGTAGCAGTAGTCACTGGTAGCAACAGTAGGAATAGGAGATATCGTTGGCCTTCTTAAGCACCGTCGTTAGCCTCAGTAGCCTTCGTCACCCCTCCCTTCCTTATAGTCGTTGGCCTCCTCCTTCCTCTTTTCTATTGCCGACTAAAGGGGGAGACCTCTTAAGGTCTCTGAAAGCCTCAGTAGCTCCATTGGAGTATTGGATCAGTATGTTTTAGGCCGTTGAAGTAGCCTACTCTAGTGATTGTGCATGGACACATGTTGTCCATGCTTGTGTGTGCCTTAAAAAATCGTCGAGTGTGTGTTTTTAAGTGGTTTATGCTTTGGTTTGTGTCAATCACCACTGTTTTTAGTGAAAATAAGAACATTGTGAGATTGAAATCATGGCATCTTGTGAGTTACTTGTAAAAAATCTTAGTGAAACTTAAGAGAAATTAAATAGTAAAAATCACTTGTTGTGGGCATAGAGTTTTGAGACTTTTGTAGTCACCCACAAGAAGATCCGACATCTTACACATTCACTTTCCGATATGAAAGATGTTTATGAGGACTGGTATGTAGATTACAGTGTTATAGTTTTGTGGTTGGTAAATAGTATGAAGCTTAGTATTGCTCGTGGTGTGATACTACTTTGCCTTGGTAAGAAGATATAGGACACTTCGAAGATCACCTATCGGTACGAGAAGAATATATCTAGAGTTTTTTGATATATATGAGCACCTTTTCACACTTCGTCGGGATATACTATCCTAAGAGGACTATTAAATGAGCTTGATGTTGACCAATCGTTGGCTGTAGATGGATGAGATAGTATAAAGATGAATTAGTTGTTGTTGCCTATGTAGTCAGTCCGAATCTTGAGTTTTCTTATCAGATTCGTGGACAGATTCTCGATACAGATACAATTCTAGATTTACAAATTACTTTCTCTAGAGTTTTGTGGATTTCTGCTACTACATTAGCTCTAATCTCAACTCAATTAGTTATAGTTGCTACTCGTGGTTATAGTTGTGGTATGGCTAAAGGAAATGGTCATGTTGGTTGCGTTAATTGGGGGGAGGGGCAACTTTGCTGTGTGTGTTGTGGTTGAACCAACCACAGATCTAATCAGTGTTGGGACAAGTTTGATTGACTAGAGTGGACTTAGATCACTAAAAGACTTAGACTACAGTTACATATTTTGGTTCTGTTACATCATCATCATCAGTTATTTCGATTGTGTCCATATCTCAGGATAAGTATGCGAAGCTTCTTCTGTTTCGAGAGTGTTGGTCTTCTGTCATGGCATCACATGTCACTACCTCTATCTCAAGTATTACTGTCTTATTAGCCTAATCATTAGTTTAAGAGCTTCCTCACATATGTTAGGTACATGAGACGTCTTTACCAATTTGTTCAAGTTTTCTGATATTCAATCCATTTCCATAGTCGATGGTCGTATCTATCAGGTTTTTAGATAAGGCACTATTCATGCCTCCTCTTTGATAACATTTGACAATTTTTTTTATGTACATGACTTTCTAGTTAATTTATTGTCTATTAGTGTTATAACTTAACAATTACTCTATTATGTAATCTTTTTTCATTTTCCACTGTACCTTTTAGGATTGGTTTGAAGCGTAAGTGTGGACATGGAATATGTATGTTGGTTTGGGATGAAATACATTGAGGCCTAGGATCACTTGTTTCTATAGTGGAATCATTATTTCTATGACATCTTTGATTGGGCTATCTATCTTATTGGAAACTTCAGTAGGCACTTTCATGGATTTTTGTATCTTTTTTTGAATGTGAGTCGTCAGTTGGGTAAGTATCATCACGCTATCTATCATCGTTTACACCTTGTTAGTAGTCAGAGTCTCTTTGATTTAGTGTATTGTGATGTGTGTGGTCTTGTTATGACTTCGTTTGTGTGTAGTTATAGGTACTATGTTGTGTTTATTGGTGATTTTTCTCGTATCTCATGGGTTTATTTGTTGTCAGTGTACTTAATATAGAAAAAATTTTAAATTAATTTTATGTTACTCCCAAAACTTTTTGCACCGATAATGTTTTGGAATTTATGGTTTTTAAAACTATTGTGAATCTTTGGATGTTATTCATTAGATCACTTGTCCTCGTATCTCTGAGTAAAATAGTGTGGCAGAGCGTAAATATCGACATATTTTGGATGTAGCTTGCACAATTATGTTGTAAATGATTGTTTTAAATACTTATGGTTAGATGTTATTCTTATTGCGTCCTATCTCTTAAATAAGATGTCTTCTGCATCTCTTGGGGGTGAAATCCCACTCAAATGTTTCTATCTTGACGTGGAACTTTTCTTTTTATCTCTAAAGGTTTTTGGTTGTGTCGCCTTTGTTTAGGATTTGTCTTCAAATCTTGATAAATTGTCTCCTTGTTATGTAAAATGTGTCTTTATTAGGTGCTCTCGCACACATTGAGGTTAGTGTTGTTTTGATCCATCCACGTGTAAGTATATTGTATTTGCAGATGTCATTTTTTCCGAGTCAACGTTATTTTGATGATAATGTTTTTAGTTTTCGTGGTGTTTCCTTTCCTTGTTCCGTTGAGTAATGTGAAAATGCTGTTAAAGACCATAGTTACTGTGGAATAGGAGGAAACTCGTCCTTTATTGGTATATTATTGTGGCCAACAGCTTCCTCTGCCACCTTTAATTAAGGAATCCTCCACGTTTGTAGATTTATCATCTACTGACTTAGATATTCCTATTGTTTTACAGAAAGATATTGTTTTACGGAAAGATCCATGTTTTATTACAGTCTATCTTATATCACATTTTGTTTCTTATGATAACTTTTACCCATCTTTTCGTACGTTTGTCTCGTTTATTTCTTTTGAGTCCATTCCTAGGAATTGTCAAGAGGCTTTTCTTATCCTTCATTGGAAGGTAGTTATGGATGAAGAAATGCTTGCAGTGGTGCCATGTGGCACTTGGTGTGTGGTTACTCGTCCTAATTCCTAAAGGAACCAATATAATCACTTGTAGGTGAGTGTTCACTATTGAATATAAGTCTGATGGTGTTGTGGGTAGGTACAAGGTATGATTAGTTGCATGTGGATTCACACAGGAGTATAATGTTGATTACTTAGATACTTTTTCACCCATTGCTCGATTGAACTCTATGCTAGTTCTTCTTTTTATTGCTGTAAACTAGTCTTGGGAGGTTAGTTAATTGGATCATGTGTGTTTGCTCAAGAAATTATTTATAGCCTTAATCAAAGTCGACGTGCATGGTTTAAGAAGCTTAATGACATAGTCATTGCTAGTGGGTTTCAGCATTGTACTATCGATCACTCTGTCTTCTACCGACATATCGATAGTGATTGTGTTATTCTAATAGTATATGTAGATAATATTTTATTATCAAAAAGTGACACTGTAGGTATTTAGGAGAGTAAAGAATACTTGAAGGTGTACTTTGTTACTAAAGATATGGGAAAAGTCAAGTATTTGTTAGGCATTGAGTTTGCCTACACTAAGGACAGATGGCATTGTCTCAAAGAAAGTATGCATTAGATTTATGTTGTCACTTTTTGAGGATGTAAGTATATACAGGTGTTTGATTAATAAATTAATCTACTGACTGTTGCATGTCCTGTCATTGCATGTAAAGTGGGGGTACTCAGTCAGTTTATGCATGAGTTGAGAATAGTACACTGGTAAAGAGTTTTGAGAGTACTAGCACTGGACAGGTTTTTAAAAGAAACGGTCATCTACACATTGAAGCATACTTAAATTTAATTTATGTTGGAGATTAAGGAGATCTAAAGTCAACTTCCAGGTACTGTACATATGTTGGAGATATTCTTGTCATGTGGTGCGGTAAGAAACATAATGTAGTTTCCAGATCGAGCGTCAAAGTTGAATACTTGTCTATGGTGTAGACAACTTGTGAGATGATGAGGTTGCTCTGTTCTTTATTGTTTGAGTTTGGTATTTTTGTGGATGTTCTTATGCTTATGCATTGTGATAACCAAATCGTCATTTTCATTGTCAACAATTTAACATTCCACGAGCGCACTAAACACATCGAGATAGATTGTCACTACGTTTATGATATAGTGTTGAAGGAAGTCATTTCTACACTCTATACACAGTCATTAGATCTGTTAATGGATATTTTCACTGAAGGATTAAGTGTTGTCTCCTTTGAGTTATTTTGTAGTAAGTTGGACATGATTGATATATATACTTCAACTTATGAGGGAGTGGTAGACTTATTGTACTTGTATGGGTGATTATTGTATATGTGTAGGTTTACGGGTTAATGGATATTCATTTATCTTATAATTCTATAAATATGTAATCACTTACTCATTAGTGATTGTTATTTTGCTCATATTCTTTCCCTAATCTCTTAGATATCTAATCAATTTCAGGAATAATAATCTCTAGTAAGTATTGTAATACATCTTACAAAAGTAAGAAATAATTAAAAGATCATTAAAACATTAACATATAATAAAAACAACTTTATCAACATCTAAATATAAAAGATAATGTCAATGTCTAAATTTTAAAAAAAAAATTATCTAAAGAGTTAATGTCAATAACTAAAAGTAAAGCCTCATTCACTTACTTTATCTTTTATCCTTTCATCAAATGCATCCTTCAATTTGAGATACTCGTCCTCTTCTTATTTTTCATCCTTTGCAAAATCGTATTGTTCTGCAAAGGTTCCTATATCCTCTTTGCCTTCTCTTGAATACGTGATGGTAGTAGAATTTTCTCTACATCCATGTACACTATGATACTCATATCTATGCCCATGACTATGCCCATGACTATGCCTACGACCACGAGAGCGTTTATGCTCGTGTTGTTGGATAACTTGGAGTTGAAGGAGTAGTGGTTGCTTTTCTAGGATGTAGGGTGGTCATAGAGTCCAATGCTCTCATTGCTTTGTCAACTTGTGTCCATGTGAGTCCTTCCTTTCCATAAACTAACATATTGCAAGCTCCTGATTTTCCCATTATCCATTTGAAGCTATATGTTACTTCATCAATACGTGTAGGATAAAAATCTTCTTTGTTGTTTTGTAGTCATCTCGCTTGGTGTCTTTTGTTGAGGGCCTTGTGCTTGATGAAGATAAGCTTTGACAATCTTTTGGTGTCGAAATTTGACTTCCTTTTACTTTGAATCTATTAGAATATCACAAAAAATCAAGTAGTTAACACACATTAATATAACAAATCAAGACAAGTATGTGTATAGTGGGATTGGGAGTAACCTTACGATTTCAAAGGTGCTCCAATTCCTCTCTCAATTAGATGCAGTGCAACATAGACCAAGGATGTGAATCACAATGTTCTTGAAGAGGAGTGAGGATTTCATAGGAATCCCACCAATTCACTACATTTAAGAAAAAATGAAGTTGTTAAACTCACATACAAAGTAGAAAAGCAATTCCAACACTCAAATATAAGAAAGTAGGAATTTCCAATACATTATATGACACTTACTTGGTTGTAGTATGTTTGTTGTTTTTTATGACAATTCACTTTCGAATTTTCCTTGTTTTTACTTGTAGTCTTCTGCTCCCATCATGATCTCCATTCGCTCTTTCTTGTCTTTTACCATTGGTTTAACACAATCTTGGAATGATGTTCATGCACATTAACAACTTTGCTTTTGGGATCGCTTCTTTCTTTGTAGTATACTATGGGATTTAGGTATTATGCTCTTGCTCCACATAAAGGATGATTAAAGTGCATCTTCAATTGTCAATCAAGAATCACCAATATAGGCTCGTATTTGTTTGCTCTATTCCCAAAATTCTCTTTAATTCCAAAAACGACTTTTCCTATTGCTTGTGCAATGTAACCCATAACTGACCTTTGGTCGTTATCTACCAATCTTAGCACTTGCATTATAAGTTATAAAACTCTAAGACAATCTTCCAAGATGTCCTAAAATAATATGGAAACCATCGTTCTTGTCACAAATTTCCATTGTTTATCCTTAGCCCAAGAAAAGTCATATTAAAATTTGGAAACAAAAATGCCTTTGAGGATAGCCTTCATTTCATACAAGCTTTGTAGTGTGAGGAAAGCTGTTGCAAATGTTGTCACACCATATCCGGCAAATTCTTTCTTGTTAGAACTATTAAGGAAGAAATCATAAATATGAGTGTGGGAGTAGATGAAGGATGTTATCTTCCTTCCTGTGGCAATCACCCTCTTGAAATTCTTTACCCTTCCAATGTATTCAAGGATGAGATCATGGCTATGAGTGCACAAGGTGTCCAAAACACGCTAGGATACTTGTCTATCAAGTTCTTACTAGCAAGAACATAACTTGTCGCATTATCCATGCACACTTGCACCACATTTTCAACCCTGTTAGCTTCATGTGCTCCTTAATAAATTTCATCAAGTAATCGACGGTCTTCTCTACACGGTTTCCAAGGAGTTGAGATAGAATGTCCCTTTTGGACAATTCACTATGAAGTTAATCAAATTTCTTCCTTTTCGGTCCGTCCATCCATTGATCGTTAAAGTCACCTCATATTTCCTCCAATGCACCTTGTATGATTTTCTTGATACAAACACATTTTCAAAGGTTTTTCCAACAAACAAGTATCCACTTCCATAACGTCCAATAGCCTCGTAGAAGACTTAAACACATTGTTGGTTAACAATGTTGAAAGACAATCCACATTGGTAGATTACATCAGCAAATAACTCATCAATTATCTCGTTTTCTTCCTTCTTGAAGTGATTTTTAATGACATGTTACTTGGATTTATTCACTCTTCTTTCTGCAACAAATTTGACAAGGTTCTCTTGGCATGACACATCATGTGGGCCTACTTTCTTCTTGGTTGACTTCATAGTTGCACTACTTAAAGGTGGTGTAGGTTTCTTGACTTGTGCTGTATCGACGGACTTGCCATCATCGTTGCATCCTCCTTCATAAAGAACCTTAAATGAAAGTTCGGGTTTTCTCTTTTTCCCTCTATTTTTCCATTCCAATATCTCTTTCAAAATCACCCTTGTTGTTTTTGGGCACTTTGTTACATAAGCACAAAGCTAGCATCGAACAGTGTTCTTATCATTAATGATCGGCCATTAAGTATACTAAAATCTAGGATCATTGGATTTAGCTTGTCTTGCTCGATCACAAGCTAAAATAGGATCAATCGAGGGATGAATAGTCCATGTCTTTCCTTGATCTTCATGTTAGCTTGCTACCTCTTGTGGTTGTGTCATTCATACTTCTTCTTGAGATCAATAGACTTCTTCTTGAGATCGTTACATCCTATATTCCTATGATTAATTAATAATAAGCAAGTAAACAACAATGTCCAACTAATAATGCAAAAAACAACTAAAAACTAATATAAAAAAATGATGTACAGTCTAAAAATGCATAACATGATTACAAAAATCAGCATTTAAAATTCAGTAATATTAAAAAAACAGAAATCATTATTTAATTGACCGGAGAAAGGAGAAGGCTGTCGGAGAAAGGGAAGATGAAATCCAAGGACCAAGATAAAGATGAAAGGAGAAGATGTGAAAAAGCATGAGTAAAATAAAGCCTACCTTGTAAATAGGGACTGGGGAGAGAGGAGGGTTGTGATCTCGCTGGAGAGGAGGCTGGAAAAGTCGCTGGAGGAGCAGGAAGAGGCTGCCGGAGAAAGGGGAGGCTGTCGGAGGAAGATTGGTCACCGGATGTGAGAGGGGAAGAGAAAGGGAAGGCTGGCTGGGATTCTGCGTGAAACAGGGATGAAAATCCCTGTTTCTGTTTTGAAAACAGTAAAATACCCTAATTTCAGGATCCAGATCCAATTATGATGCTGATAAATTAAAATAACCTTGGGTGGTAAAACACCTAGGTTTGTTGTAACGCCTAGGCACCTGCCTCATTAAGTATGTAACATACCTCCTGCCACTGCACACTGAGTGGATGCAGCTAACATGTTCTTCTATAAGCTTTTTCTAATCTTTTATATCTCCCACAACCGAATTGGAGCGCTGAAAGTGGGCAAAAGAAGACAGCTTATTCATAGAAAAACCTCGGTTTTGTTAAAAAAAACTTTCTCATTCGGTTGTGGAACACATTTGAAACAGAGGACTGTGGTGAAGTTGGCCATACTGAAAGACTACAGAGCCAAGAGTTCGATATTTCATTTACAATCGGCTTACAGATACTATGCATCAGAATCTGGTCTTGTGTTAGCAAATAATGGGCATTCTTGTAATGAAATTATTTTACCAATAGATCCTAAGATAGAAGGTTAAACTACAAAATAAGGGGATGCTTTTTGTGATATAAATGGTATATATGCATGCAACACAAGCCAAGGACAATTCTACAAGGTTTTGAATTCACACTGCTGACAGTCAGACCAACACATCTTGTAAGATGGATTCACTTGTAGTACTCTCATAACCCAGCTTTGAAAAATAAGTTTTCACATGAGAACCTGCAACTAACAACACAGTTAAATTAAATAAACTAACAATACAGTTTACTGGGAATTTAGAAGGTTTAAATTCATCTCTTCTGTAGATATGAATTTTTTATATGGCTTTTAAATCAAGAACAATTGCATAGGAAGGGTTGTTAAGTGGCTTGTGTAAGAGATGAAGATGATAAATGTGTCTTTTGTAGTTCTTCCTTGGAGAATAAAAAATATTTTTTTGCTTAATTTTACTCTGTGAGGAAATTTGTCATGTTCTTTAGAGATAGAGGTTAAACAGATATAGGGTATGAAATGTGAGTGGTCTTTCCCTTACCATACTTAAAGAAGCGAATAACAGGTAGGGTAATTACCTGTTTTCAATAGCTTTTACCTTAACCTTGCTCTTAACCACAAAAATAAATGGGTAATAGGCAGGGTGTAGGATGAATCAACAAACAAAACATCGTATGTAAAAAATTGTATTGTATTTATAATTAAATTTACTATCATAAAAGGCAATATCAATGTCAACTGTAGTTTCATTTTGCACTTTCAAGCTATCCAATGCGACTATCATACATATTCCTCAATGTAACATATTGAACAACCTCTTGAATATAGGAAATTGCTATCTTACTTGCAACTAAAATGTGTAATTGGTCCTAATGGGTAAACAGGTAGTGAGAGACTTATTCCGCTCCCCTACTGTATAATAAGGTAGATGGGTAACAAGTAAAGTGAGTGAAAACTCCTTAACCATACCTTTCCCTCATGGGTATGGATATAGCAAGTAATTTGTAATACTAGCATTTGTAGATCTATTTGGGGGCAAAAATGAATATGTACTTTGAATTTTTTGGTGTGGGAGATATGTTGACCACAAATGCATATTCATTTGTAGCTTGCGAATTTGATTTTATTTTTTCAGATGTACCACAAATGATAGGATTTTCCACAACAATGGTTTTCATGGGTTCAACTCATAGGAGTGGGATATTTTTGGGCAACCTGGGATTTATGGAGGTTATGAAATTTGATCATGTGTGGTATTTGCAAGAAACAGTCATATGGCATTAAAAAAACTTGAGATTTATTTTTAGAAACATATAACATTATAAGAGCTTGGAAAATTCTGCTTTTCTTTCCTTGGCTGGAATCTATGTTCTTGTTTTTTTTCCTTTGTGGATCAATAAGTCCTTGATCTTTTAGTAATATTTCTAAGTTTGCTTTTGAATGATTGTCAATGACATTGTTGGTGACATTACACCTTGCTTAAAAGGTAAATAACGAATTTTGGATGAAAATACCATAAGTTGTAAATAAATTGAAATACAAACTTTTTTGCAGGGTGCGGGAGGACATTGTTCAGTCATTGAAAATGAAAGATGCTTATGTTGTTATTGGGTCTTTTGATCGTCAAAATATATTTTATAATGTTAAGTCTTTCAGCCATTCGCTAGCATTTTTAGACGAACACATTGGAGAAATCAGAAAATACGTCACTCGTGGTGGCTCAACCATAATTTATTGTACATCGATTAAGGATACTGAGCAGGTATGCTGTCTTTGTTATATATAGTGATTACTTTGGACTTGTTTTGATAACTTCGCCTTCAAGCTTAACACCTTAACTTTGGTATATTGGCTTTTGCACTATATTGCATCCATGGTTTTTGTTCCTGTTAGAGATAGTTATATGGGTCATTTGTGTTAGACGGGTTATTAGATATCTATTTATCTTAGGGGGTATCTATCTCCCTATATTTACATGTAATTTCTCTCTATCAATAATAACAAGCTTTCTAATCTAATTCTAAGATGGTACCAAAGCTTAGGCACAATACCTAGGTTTTTTTCCTTTCCCTTCTTCTCTCTCCACTGTCGACACTAGCTTCCAGCGATCTTCCATAGTTGTCGGTCGGCTTAGCACCTTTGACCCCCTCCCTTTGCGCGCATCCAGGCCTAAGACACCCGCCTGTGCCGGCTTGTCATCTCCCAGGCGTGTCCGACGTCGCCAGGCCACTTTGGCTCGAGTTCCGACACTGTTGATTGTCGTCGGAGCCTCCTGCAGTGCCGTCTGAAGCTATCGGATGTCCCAGAGCTCTAGTCTAGCGTCGACAGGGCCTGCTGCCCTAGGATCCCGAGCCGTCGATAGTCTCTGCACCTCTCAGGCTCGTCGACAGTCCCTTTAGGCCACCTCTAACGAGCTGTCGGCCTGGTACAACCTCACTGACGTATGTCAAGCCATCGGTGATGGCTCTTGGCCGTTCCAGTCCGTCTATAGGGGCAGTTTGGCCTTTCCTGTGCTGTTGTTTGGTGATTCCAACCATGTTTTAGGCCCCTACGGTGCCTCCAATCTCCGATATGTGTGGATACATTATATCTACACGTGGTGAGCAGTCCAGTTCACATACTTTGGTGGTTTTTAGATTATAAATTGGTGGTATTCATCATTTTTTGGTTCAGTATGGCCTTTCGTGACTCTCTTGTAAAACATATGAGTGATACGTCTGAAAAACTCTAGCCTAAATTACCTTCTTTGGTTACAAAACTTTGAGACCTTTGTTTTGGCACATTGGAAATTGAAACATTTCACCTATCCACCTCCTGATGCAAAGTTTGACACATATGAAGATTGGTTAACTGATGATGCAGTTATCATTACATGGATGGGGAATAACGTAGAGCCCTCAGTTGTCTAAGGAGTTATATTGCTGCGATCAGTCAAGAAAATATGGGATTCTCTGTTGGCCAAGAGAAGAATATATTTTGAGTCTACGAGATATATGAGTAGTTGTTTGTTTTTCGTCAGGGAGACAGATTAGTTCAGGAGAACTTTGTCACTTTTTGTGTCCTACTAAATGAGTTAGATATCTACTAGCCCTTGACAGTTGACATCACATGCTTGCGTCAGTATTGTGAGGAGTTTGTAGTTGCATCCTATCTTTCTAGCCTGAACCAAACATGAGTTCCCAGATTAAAGGTCAGGTTTTAGGGATTGACAGTATTCTGGATCTTCAGACCACATTTACCAAGGCTTTGTGAGTCTCTACAGTGACCACTCCTAGTGTGTCAGAATTTTCAGCTATGGCGGTCACTCGAGGGCAAGGACGAGGTGGTTCTAGAGATGATGTTATGGTAAGGGGGAGACAGGTGGACGTTCCTGATGTGCACACTGTGGACGATTGGGACACAGGATTGAGAAATGTTGGAACATTATTGGTTGACCACAGATGGTACATGTTACCACAGAGTCACCTACTACAACAGTTGTGACTGAGGAGCAGACTTTTACAGTTTTTCGGGCAGATTACGAAAGGCTTCAACAGTTAAAGGTCACAGATACTGCGGTTTCGGCTACTCAGGTTAGCTCCATAGGTATTAGAGTCTTCCTTCTATCCAGGGATATTTCCTGGATTATTAATTCTGGTGTTTCCTCACACATGTTAGGTACACGTAGTTTATTTACCTAGTTATCTCAGTTGTTAGATTTTCTATCTGTGGCAATTGTTGACGGTCGAATGTGTTCTGTTTCAGGTGAAGGGGTGGTTCAAGTCTTTTTACAATTGTCTCTTGATAATGTCTTGTTTGTTTCGAATTTCCCTGTCAATTTGTTGTCTATTAGTGTTATTACTAAACAGTTAAATTTTGTTCACTTTTTTCCTTTTCATTGTATCTTTCAGGATTTACAGATGGATATGAGGATTGATTTGGGCCGTGAGCGAGGAAATGAGGTATACCTGCTAGTTCGTGATGATATTCCTTGATGATTGGCCTCTGTGGTGTCTGCTTCCGAGCCTTCTTTCTTATGGCATTACCGGTAGAGTCATCCATTGCATCAGAAGTTTCA
Organism: Posidonia australis; assembly: GCA_024699735.1. Taxonomy (NCBI): domain Eukaryota; kingdom Viridiplantae; phylum Streptophyta; class Magnoliopsida; order Alismatales; family Posidoniaceae; genus Posidonia; species Posidonia australis. Next base: position 13,721 of record JAMKQA010003804.1, read on the forward strand.
ATAAGCCCTACCTTAGTGTTCTGTGTTACAGTTTCAGTGTGAGTCTTGTCAGCTAGGTAAGCATCTTTGTGCTATCTTTAAGAAAGTGCGTCTTGTATCAGCATTTCTAGTTTTGAGTTAGCCCATTGTGATGTTTGAGTTCCGTCTCGAGTTCAGTCTGTTTCAGGTTATAATATTATATAATTTTTATTGATGATTTTTCTAGAGTATCCTGGGTATACTTACTCAAGGATCGTGGTCAGGTTTATGATGTATTCCCAAAATTTGTGGCAAAAAAAAAAATCAGTTTGATTTTACTCCCAAGATTTTGCGCATTAACAATGCATTTGAGTTTGTTTGACATAAAATCACTTCTTATTGTGCTTCATTGGGCATTTTACATCAAAGCTCTTGTCCCTACACTTCACAGCAAAATTGCATTGCACAACGCAAACACAGGCACATTCTAGATGTCACTCGTGCTTTCATGGTTCACATGCATATCTCTAAGCAGTTATTGTCTGACACGGTGCTTACAACTATTTATTTGATAAATAGAATGTCTTCTACACCTCTTGGTGGGGAGGTTTCGATCCGCCGCCTTAAATTGGAGTTCAATCTGTTCAGTTTGACTCCCAGAGTGTTTGGGTGTGTAGCATTTGTCCAAGATCTCCAAGTTGGTTTGGACAAATTATCCCTTTGGTCTATAAAGTGTGTCTTTGTTGGGTATTCCCGTACTCAGAAGGGATACTGGTGTTTCCATCCTCCTACTAGGGGTTATTTTGTGTCTACTGATGTCATTTTCTTTGAGTCTGTTCCATATTATGCAGTGTCTTCGCCGTCCAGTGTCTGTCCCTTTTCCTTCTGTGGTATCGTTACAGGATGAAAATGCTCAAGATAATCCCATCATGCCACCCAATGTTATTCGTTCCTTGTAGGTCTATCAACGTCGTTAGCGTCCCTCCGCGCCTCCCACCACTGGATCATCTTCCTCTGTAGATGTACTCGCACAATTCATATTATTGCTCATTTTGTGTCTTATAATTCTCTTCATCCTTGTTTTCGTTGTGTTGCCTTGTCCCTTGTATCTCAATCTATTTTCAGGAATCATCAGGAAGTATTGGCCCTACCTCAGTGGAAGGCTGCTATGGATGAGGAAATAGTTGCATTTACTAGTTGTGGTACGTGGGAGTTGGTGATCCGCACTGTTGGGGCTACAGTAGTCACCTGCAGATGGATCTACTCTATCAAGTATAGGATTGATGGCAGTATTGACAGATACAAGGCCCGGTTGGTGACTCGGGGCTTCACTCAGGTATATGGGATTGACTATGAAGAGATCTTCTTTCTTGTTGCTCGTCTCAATTCTAGTAGAGTGTTTCTTTCCATTATTATAAATCATTCTTGGGAGGTTTGTCAACTGGATGTCAAGAATGCGTTCTTGTATGGGGTTTTAACAGAGTCTGTTTTGATGGAGCAACCTTTAGGGTATGTTGCTTTAGGGGAGAATTTTGTATGTAGACTCAGAAAGGTAATCTATGGCCTAAAACAAAGTCCTGGGGCATGGTTCGAGAAGTTCAGTTAGGTAGTTCTTGTCGGTGGTTTTCAGAGATGTGTTGTGGATCATTCAGTTTTCTATAGGCAGACAACTGTTGGGTGTGTCATTCTAACAGTGTATGTAGATGACATACTTGTGACTGGTAGTGATATATAGGACATTACAGACATAAAGAAGTATTTACATACTCATTTCGTGACAAAAGACTTGAGAAAACCTCGTTACTTCTTTGGAATCGAGTTTGCTTATGTACATGATAAAATGACATTGTCACAGAGGAAGTACGTTTTGGATCTATTACAAGAGACAGACCTTTTGAGGTGTAAACCGGAGGGTATTTCTATTGAACGGACATCCGTATTCTGGGGTAGTTATTTAGAGTTGTTAGAGGACCCAGGCCGGTACAAAAGATTGATTGGGAAGCTTATTTTCCTGACAGTGACTCGATCGAACATCTTGTATGTTGTTAGCCTTTTGAGTCAGTTTATGCATGAGCCTAGGAGAGTGCACTGGTTGGGAGCTTTTAGGGTTCTATCATATGTAAAATGTGTTTTAGGGAAAGGTCTAGTATACAGAAGGATTGGTCACACTAGCATTGTAGCCTATTCTGATTCGAGATATGCAGGAGATCGAAGAGACAGAAAATCAACATCAGGATTCTGCACCTATGTGGGGGGTAACTTGGTTACTTGGTGCTGTAAGAAGCAGAATGTGGTGTTCAGATGCAGTGCGGAAGTTGAGTATTGGTTTATGGCGCAGACAATATGTGAAATGATGTGGGTGAAGTCACTATGAGAGTAGTTTGATTTTGAAGTTGAGGTTTCTATGTCGCGTATAAATCATGTTGAGATTGATTGCCACTTTGTTAGATGCATGGTTATGAGGGAGATCATATCTACTCTTTATACTAAGTCTTCTGAGCAGTTAGCCGATATATTCACTAAGGGTCTGAATGTTGGGGTATTTGAGTTTTTATGTAACAAACTGGACATGGTTGATATGTATGCTCTAGCTTGAGGGGGAGTGTTAAAGATAGTTATATGGGTTACTTGTGTTAGACGGGTTATTGGATATTTATTTATCCGAAAGGGTATTTAATCTCCTTATATTTATATGTAATCTCTCTCTATCAATAACAACAAGCTTTCTAATCTAATTCTAAGAGTTCCTAAGACTAAGGGTAATCCATTTCTCTTGTTTTCCCGTGCTTATATTTTGGAGCATGCATCCTACAGCTGAATGCTAGGTCTATTGTGGACAATGAATTTAAAAGCCATTTGGGTAATTAGCAATGGTTGGAGCAAATATGTGGTTGAATATACCTTATCAACTGTTTAAATTATCCAACAATGTTTCTATGTTTACCATTTTGCTTTATTAAAAAAAAACCAAAATAAAGACAATCATCACATCATAGTTTTTGTACCGACAACTTAGCTTCTGTTCTAGAGATTAAATGTTTGTATGTGATATCAAGTCTGCGATCCTCAAACTAAATTTGGGCTCATTTTTATGTTAAACCAGTAGTTGGTACATTATCAGTTCATGGGTTTGAAGTCAAATTATTCCTTACCTATGTCATTTTCTCTTAGGAAGAAGTGCTGCCTTATTATAAATGATTGCATCCTGGATATACAATTGAAAGTCATGTTTTTTTCTTTTTGTTTGAGAGTCTACTTTTGCGTGGATTTCTTTGTCATCACATTTGCCAGTTAGAAACAGTAACATTGATATTATGTATATTACTATATCAATACC
>JAMKQA010003805.1:0-16641 GCA_024699735.1 Posidonia australis
TATTGATGGTACAAAAGACCAAGCACTAATTTTTTTACCCCCCAAAAATCTTAGGAATCCTTCAGTATATTCTTCCATTTTTGATTCACTGATAATGATTATATCACATTTATTAAATGCTATAAATTCTTTTACTTCTCTCTTTTTATGCCCTAACCCCAACTCTCTGATATTCCATGCAGCTATAATCATTAAAATTTTGTGAATCAGACTGAAGATCCCATCCTGTCAAAGGATGCACTAGAATCTTCAAGAGTTACTAATTCCTTCCCCTGATCCAATCTTACTTGATTGAAAAAGGCAATGGACTCTTCTCTTGAGGACAATGAAATGCCAATGTCCTTACAAAATTATTGAAAATGGCCATATGAATCCCATCTCAAGGGATCCACATGATTATTCTCATTATTAACCGTATAACTCAAATTGCAATTATTTAAAGCAAGTGCATCTTCAGAGACAAGACTATGATTATTTTCATTATTCTATAAATCAGCAGAAAGTAGGGCATTACCAGAAGCATGCACTGGAGTAGGGGGCCATGAAGAAGGATTCTCTGAAGTAGTAACTCCCGCATCCTCTTGATCTAGATAATCATAAATTGCCATGATTTTTTTAAACTTAGCCAGAGAAAGATTCCTGGTCTTCATCTCTGTCTCCACCCAGGTAGGATTGTCAACCAAGGATCTATTGGGGGGAGGAATAGGTGAGGTTACCAAAGAGGTGGAGATAGGTGGTGTAAATCCAGAAGTAGTAGGGGTAGGTAGAATCCCTGCAGATAGGTGAGTAGGACTCTGCTGAGAGGAAGGGGTAAAAGACGATCTCATCCACACATTTTTCCCAGACTTAGGTTGAGATTTGGGCAAGGAGGGATACTTCCCACTATTTGGACCTCGCCACCCTTTGTTATTTTTAAAAGATTTTCTAACTGGTTGCAGAATCCTAGAGGATGAGGGCTGAGCTGTTTGCTTGGGCCAGGCAGGGAATGCTTTTTGGAAAGAGGGGGATGAAGAGCATAAATCCCAACTCAGTCTGTATTTAATTGGGTATACAGTTCTCCCATAGGCAAAAAATCGGACCTCTGGAATCTCTTTACTCGGGTATAGCTTAATCCTAACCCTCGCAAACCCCCTAAACTTGAGTCTGTCTAGAGACAGATCAATTTCCATAAACTCAGAAAATCAGAGACCAACCTGTGAATAACATCTACACACCAAAGGTGGTGGGGGATTCCCTTCAACCGAATCCAGGTACCCTCCTCCTTCAAGGAAAGGACAGCATTGGAGCTAGGCGTCCAATGAACAAAAGAAGCTGATAGAGATTGTAGGGAGGAACCAAACCTGCTTAAGATGTCAGTCTTATGCTTAATAGATGGAAATTTTAGCAAAAACTTCCCAGGGGAGAAGTCTGAAACCTCTATAGTGACATGAGAAGGCTAGTTGTTGATAATGTGCTGGGAGAGAATCTCAGAAGTAAGATGAGAAACGTGGTCAGTGACAATAGCACACGTAGAGTAGTGGATCGTGAGGTCACAGGAAGCCTCAGAAGGGTATATCGGGATGGGGTTCTGAGGAGATAAACCAGCCATCGTAGAATGAGATCTGGACTCCTGAAAAAAATTACATATAGCTATAGAGTGAGTAGATGCTTTGCATCTATAGCAACGACCCCTAAATCTACAAGAGCTCTTAAAATGACCCCTTAAACCACACTGAAAACATCGATTATTATCTCGGCAGAAGCGTACCAGGGAAGAAGGCTCTTTTTTTCGCTTCTTTACCAGCTTCCACCCCGGAGAACCTCCCTCAGAAGAATGGTCAGAGTTAACAGAAGAGGGGGAGGAAAGAAGGGCGGCAAAACGCGAGCCACTACACTCACCAGAGTTGTCTGAAGAAATCTCTGGCGCAAAGATATGATACGGCGAAGTAATAATATTTTTAAGGGGATGGGGGAAGTTTCTATTCCCGGAGAGAGGCTCATTTATTTCAGAAAAGACAGGGGAGGAGAATAAGGGGGAATTAGTCCGCACGTCGTCTGACGCCTGAATCAGAGGCGGTCCCACCGAATCGCCAGGTGCAGCCAGTCCTGACAAAGCCTCGAAGTAATCTAAACAATTACCACCTAAAACCCCCTCAACCCAATTATTCAAATTAAACGCCGTTTTAATCACAGGGGGGAATACCGAGAGTACCCCTACACAGAGCCCGAGGTGACGGCAATAGCCGTTTTCTTCCTCACGCCAGACCTAGAACCCAGAGCACCTCTCTGAGAACCCACCGGCGGAAAACAACACGCCGGCGTTAATGGCGAGAAAATAAGATCTAAAGTATGATCAAATAAAAAATCTGAACAGGCTGCTCCAAGGGGGCGAGCAAGTAACCCCCTAACAAAACTATCATCAGAAGGTAAACCATCCGTAGTAATAGAAGCAGGAAAACCATAAACCACAGAAGAAAAATGTGCAAAAGTCACTGAATCGATTGGAGCAAAAATATCCAAACTCAAAGAGCAACTAGCCATCGAATACATCCAGATCGGAGATAAACTTTTGCAAACATACCGACAATCCACAAAAATATTCGCAGCAACCTTGGAGTCAAGGCTAAAATAAGAAATATCACCACATATAATCGACAAAACACCAGATCTAGAAGATCGGGTAACCTCCAAGGAGGATTTACCCCGCCGGGACTCCTTAGGAGGACGAGAAGTGTTCCTCCGACCACAAAAGTCTGAGTCTGGAAGAGAAAGAGAAGTACCTTTCCTCTTCCGACTACCCAGAGCCAGGGTAGTCGACGGGGAGGAGGAGAGAAGAGTTACCGATCGACGGCGAGCTTTAACGGACGAGGGACTCTCAGCAAGAGCCATGCCATCCGTAAGAGCCTTGCGCGAGTGGAGGTTGTAAGTTGATCGACCAGAGGGGCGACGATCAGACGCCATCACAGAGGAGCAAAGCACACAGCGCTAGGGAACAGAAAGTCGCACAGTTTTTCGCGAGAGCGGAAAGCGTTTTTTAAAAGCCTTGAACTGAATTAACCTATCCTTATTATCCTTAACTACAAGCAAATGACTTCAACTCATGCCTATGACCACCCTACCTCCATCGAACTAAATTTTATCGTGTTATCGTGTCGTGTCGTGTCGTTTCGTGTAATCGTGTCGTGTAATCGTGTCGTGTCAAGAATTGACAAGTCTACTAGCAATTAGGAGGGAGAACCATTCACAGGTAAAGTTGAAAATTTGAAATTTGAGGTTGAATTCTTGTGGACATAACTGTTGGAGAAGAAGAAGAGGAACAAGAAGAAGATAAAGAAGGAAAATAATGAGGGTTTAATGGATATATAGAGATTATTATTGGTAAAATGGTTATATGCAAAATCTATAGGATTAATAAAATTATTTCAATGGACAATAACATTAAGTGTTAATGTCATTTTATTTTAGACTAATCGTAAAATATAAAGGTATATTTTTGAACTTATTAAATATATAATGATAATTTTCGTTGAATGAGATGTATTGCAGATAATATAACTTTTAATAAGGATATAGAAATAAAAAAAAATTAATTAAAAAACACAGATAATTAAGAGATCTAAATTTTAATTTACCCTAATAACAATAATAAGGTGCTTGACGACTGGACGCAAAAGAAAACGGAATAAACGGAACGGCCACGACGATTCCAGAAACTCGTGGAACACTCTAGAACCCGCACTGCCAAAAAATCCCGCTCCAAGGAAGAACAATCTAGAACCCCGACGCACGCTAAATAAACTCCCCTGCCCTCCCGGTTCCTCCTCGCCTTGTACCACTAAAGTAAACGGCGTTCGTGTGATCGAAAACCTTACTCTTCGGCGATGGCGGACGTGGCGATGGGGCAGACGGAGACGTTCGCGTTCCAGGCGGAGATCAACCAGCTGCTGAGTCTTATCATCAACACGTTTTACTCCAACAAGGAGATCTTCCTCCGGGAAATCGTTAGCAACTCGTCGGATGTAGGCGTTTCTGGCTTCTTCTATTTTGTGGTGATGATTCTCGGTTGTTGATTTCGGTTACGGTGTTTGATGGTGGTGTCTGGATTTGTTATTGTTGTGTAGGCGCTGGATAAGATCAGGTTCGAGGGCTTGACGGACAAGAGCAAGCTCGATGCGCAGCCGGAGTTGTTCATCCGGATCGTCCCGGATAAGGTCAACAAGACGCTCTCCTTTGTCGACAGCGGCAACGGCATGACCAAATCGGGTCCGTCATCTCTTTCTCTGATTGATTTCTTATGTACAATGTTGTTAATGGTTGTGTTTGCCTTGATTTGATAGGATTGAATTTGTCAAGTTTGTTCTTGATTTGTTACGCTTGATATATTATCTGTTTAAGTTCTTAGTCACGGTATCACAATTGCAAGTACTCCAATTTTTTCTAGGATTTCTTGTTTGTAAAATATGGTTCGAATTACTGTAATATGGTACTGTTCGTGCTGTGTTTAAACTTTGTACTTATATATTGATTACCGTTTACAAAAAAAAAAAAAAAGGTTCGAATTCATTGCAATTCACTCGGTTTGGTGGTGAATGTGAGCAGATCTTGTGAACAACTTGGGAACAATAGCAAGATCTGGGACGAAGGAATTCATGGAGGCTCTTCAAGCGGGAAACGATGTGAGCATGATTGGGCAGTTTGGTGTTGGCTTCTACTCGGCGTACTTGGTCGCGGAGAAGGTTATCGTCACCACCAAGCACAACGACGACGAGCAATACATTTGGGAGTCGCAAGCTGGTGGTTCCTTCACTGTCACCAGGGACACCACTGGCGAGCAGCTTGGCCGTGGTACTAAGATCACACTCTTTCTCAAGGATGATCAGGTGAGTGGTGAAAGTCCAAATGATCTCCTTTTCAAGCCGATACTGGTGTTCATTGTCCGATCTATCTTTGTGTTTTTGGCTTTAGCTTGAATACTTGGAAGAGGGGAGGATCAAGGATCTGGTGAAGAAGCACTCTGAGTTTATTAGCTACCCTATCTCCCTATGGACAGAGAAGACGACAGAGAAGGAGGTGACCGATGACGAGGACGATGACGCGAAGAAGGAAGAGGAGGGTGATATTGAGGAAGTTGACGAGGAGAAAGATACCAAGTCGAAGAAGAAGAAGATCAAGGAAGTCTCCCACGAGTGGCAACTCGTGAACAAGCAGAAACCCATTTGGCTCCGCAAACCGGAGGAGATCACCAAGGAGGAGTATGGTTCTTTCTACAAGAGCCTGACAAACGACTGGGAGGAGCATCTTGCCGTCAAGCACTTCTCCGTGGAGGGCCAGTTGGAGTTCAAGGCTGTTCTGTTCCTTCCGAAGAGAGCGCCTTTCGACCTGTTCGACACGAAGAAGAAGATGAACAACATCAAGTTGTACGTGCGCAGGGTGTTCATCATGGACAACTGCGAGGAGCTCATTCCCGAGTACCTCGGGTTTGTCAAGGGCGTCGTCGACTCCGATGATTTACCGCTCAACATCTCCCGCGAGATGCTCCAGCAGAACAAGATCCTGAAGGTGATAAGGAAGAACTTGGTGAAGAAATGCATCGAGCTGTTCTCGGAGATCGCTGATAACAAAGAGGACTACAACAAATTCTACGAGGCGTTCTCGAAGAACCTGAAGCTCGGCATCCACGAGGACAGCCAGAATAGGGCGAAATTGGCTGAGCTCCTCCGGTACCACTCGACGAAGAGTGGGGAGGATATGACGAGCCTGACGGACTACGTGACCCGGATGAAGGAGGGCCAGAAGGACATCTACTACATCACTGGCGAGAGCAAGAAAGCAGTAGAGAACTCTCCGTTTCTGGAGAGGCTGAAGAAGAAAGGCTACGAAGTCCTCTACATGGTCGACGCCATCGACGAGTACGCCGTTGGACAGCTGAAGGAGTACGACGGGAAGAAGCTCGTTGCGGCCACGAAGGAGGGTCTGAAGCTGGAGGACAGCGAGGAGGAGAAGAAGAAGAGAGAGGAGAGGAAGGCGGCGTTCGAAGGCCTCTGCAAGACCATGAAGGACATCCTCGGCGACAAGGTCGAGAAGGTGGTCGTCTCCGACAGGATCGTGGACTCCCCCTGCTGCCTGGTCACCGGCGAGTACGGCTGGAGCGCCAACATGGAGCGGATCATGAAGGCGCAGGCCCTGAGGGATAGCAGCATGGGGTCCTACATGTCGAGCAAGAAGACGATGGAGATCAACCCGGAAAATGGCATCATGGAGGAGCTGAGGAAGAGGGTGGAGGCCGACAAGAACGACAAGTCGGTGAGGGATCTGGTGCTGCTGCTCTCCGAGACCGCTCTGCTGACTTCTGGGTTCAGTCTGGAGGAGCCGCACACGTTCGCTGGGAGGATCCATAGGATGCTGAAGCTTGGGCTGAGCATTGACGAGGATGAGGATGCTGGGGAGGACGCTGACATGCCAGCGCTGGAGGAGGACGGTAACGAGGAGAGCAAGATGGAAGAAGTGGATTAAAGCTTTTGGATTTTGGTTGCTTTTGTGAATCAAAATAGAGAGTCTTATGAGTTCTGTGTGGGTGCAATAGTTTGCTTTTCTTTTTTCTTAAAAAACTTGGTGTGTTCCTAGGAGTCGCTAGTGTGGTTAGTTGTCAGGGTCGGTGTCTATTGTACGTAGTCTGTCGTGCTGTGTTGTTCCTTTGTTCTTCGTTGATGCATTACGAAATCCCTCCACTTGAGAGAAGATTGCCTATTATATCAAAGCATAAGCTTTCATTAAGAGTATACAAGCTTCGATCATTCACCATTCTCAAGGCTTCATGTATATACTCCTCCTGTTCAAGTGAAACATGCCACTACGATCAATCTTCTCCGGAATTCTAAAAGTTGATGACTTCATGCAGTAGGCTACCGAGTTTAACCGGGGAGCCTTCAAAGCACGACTTCTGGAGGACGACGACTTTCCAGAGGTGTCGATCTAGAGCGATCGACGATGTCGAGCAAGATCTGGACCCTCGACAGGTACGCAGTCCTCCCTTCCTCTCGGTAGGTACGTAGTCCTGGGAAGTTTCATACTTCCCCTCCATCTGACTTCGGGGAGTCGGTCCCGGTCTAATCAGGTCCTCTTGGGATTCAGTTCTCAGAATTCTTAGACTTCCAACCCCTGTGGGGCGATCTGAGGTCTTCTGACTCAGTTCAGTTAGTCTGAATGTTGTATTTATTGACAGTTCTTTCTGTTGCTCTCCTCAAATGAGTAATATTGATGTGATTATTGACCGTTTCATATGTGTTAAAGAGATTTTCCCTTTTTGGTTCAATAAGCTTGTTTGTTGTCATCTTAGTGAGGATCTAAGATCTTGCTATGCTACCAAAGAGTTTGTTCATCTCTCGGTAACTTTTTATGTAACCCCTTTACTTCCTCTCCGGCAAGGGAAACAGACTAGCACTGCCACCGCTTCGGTTTCGACACGGACATCGGTCTCGAGTTCCTCATGTCATGATCCGAATATTAGCAATGATGTAAAAGTTGGTTCTGATTTGTTTTTTTCCGTCTCTGATCCGGTGTTGTCCATTATCGCACCGAGTGACACGATTTTGTCGGTGGGCTTTTGTCGGGAAAACTATGACTCCGTTAGTCTCTGGGAGACAAAGGGTCAACACTCTTCTTAAAGCTCTGACACTACCTCCATTAATCCTTCTATCGTCTCGAGCTCCGTGTGGGACTTCTCTCTGTACCGACTCCCAACATTTATTGCAAAGCAGAAGGGTTTTTCCTCTTATTCTTCTTATTGTCAGGGTAATCATCCTGGTAACCGTCATTACAGTAATGACTTGACGTTATCCTCCTCTAATCCTCCCTTTAGTGATCTCACGTGGCAGTTTAACCCTTAGAGCAATTCTGGTGAGCTGATTGACATAACCGCTTCTCTGACAAAAGTTGTCAGGCCTTCTCTGACAACGGCTGCTCCTCGCGATACGAGTCGTCGTCCTGTCTCTTCCTGCATTAATGGTCAGGAGGTTTTCTGTGAGAATAAACATTCTTTATCTCCCTCTTCTCTGACAAATATTAACTACTCCCGGTATCCTCAATCCCCCATCTCTGTCAAGAAGATATACTTTGACAGATATGATCCTGTCCCTGTTCCTCTTTCCCATGGCTCTCGTTTTGCCGTTCTAACTTCCCCTCCTGCTAATATTTCAAAAAATTTCTGAAGCAAAACCTCTAGTACTCTTTGGACTGGTGATTCTGAAGAAGAAGGGTGGACGACGATGAAAAGCAAAAGGAGCCAAACGCCTCTGGTAAGTTACTATCGTGCGAATGGACATTGTTTCAACTGTGGTCTTCGTGGCCACTCGAGAAAATATTGTAAATATTCTCGAATATGGTACAAGTGTAACTCTCCCTCACACTCTGTAGCGATCTGTAAATTTTTTCATGCACAGGATCCCTCTCTCTCCTTAGCTACTGATATGGCAAGTCCCTCCGCCCACAACCCTACTATTATTCCACTCTCTGATGCGACCTATAACCTCTTCCTCTCTCTCTCTTGTTGTGCCATTGTCACGGCGCACTCATCACAACTTACCAAGGAGTCCCTAGAACAACACATCTCAAGTACTTGGCCTTCTACCCCTGGAGTGGAAGTGAAGGACTTCTCCTCAGGAAAGTTTCTCTTGAAATTCCAGACACCTCAGGCTAAAAATGATACCCTTAACCTGTTTGGGTCCTCCCTCCAAGTCCTCTCTGCACCCTTTATAAACTGGACCCCCAATTCCAATGCAGTCTTTACTCTGAGAGAGGAAGGGGTCTGGATTAAGTTAGACGGGATCCTTCACCACCTATGGTCCATAGAAGTCTTCTGTCTTATGATTTCAGAGTTTGCTGACCTCCTAGAGGTTGACCTGTCCATTGACCGAGTCAAATACCAGGGTTTTGCAAGAATCAGGGTTAGGGTTCATTAGGGAAAGGAGATACCTGACACAAGGTTTTTTGCATTTGACAGAATCGTTTACCCTATCAAATATAGACGTAGCTGTGATATTTGTACTCCTTCCTATACAAATGTGCAGCCTGCTCCTTTGTGGCCCAACTAGGAAGCCTTTTAAAAACAATAAGGATTGGAGAGGTGCCAAAAGTGGGAAAGTCTCCAGAGGAGGCAAAAACGTCTAGACCAGGTCCTCCTCCTTATCTACACAATTCGCTCCATCTTTAAATTCTACTGTGTTAGAAATATATTTTGTTTTGATGATTATATCTGGACTAATGAACTTTTATATATTTTCATGAAAGAAGAAATCACTTGTTGTAAATGACGTACTTAGAAAAAGTTGAAGGTCATGTAAACTGTATGATATATTGAAAATGTATATTGAGTTATGTATACCTAGAATTTGTTGTAAATTTAAAAAAGTATCAGAATCGGCATACCGAAGAAAAATCGGTATACCGATATAGCAAAAATCGGCATACAAAACGACACTCTGAGACTGAAGATGAAGAATCCAGAAACGGCATACAGAAGAAAAACGACATATCGAAACAGGAACAATCGGCACATACAACGGAGTTCCAAAACATACTGTGATAGCAAAACTGAAGGAAAAATGACATACCGGGTTAGAACGGTATACCGTCTCAGGAAAATTTGGCATACCGAAATAGTTCCGGCATACCGAATTGCCCGAGAGTTGCTGATTGAAGACTGGTTTGGCATTCCGATGATCAAAACGGCATATCGATTATATAGCCGTTTTTTGACCGTTTTCTAGCCGTTAGACACATGTTTCGACGGTTCCTCGGCTATAAATAGGGCCTCAATGTGTCTTGATAGAACAACATATTTTGAGATACTTGTACTTCTTTAATTCTCTGCTCAAATTCTGTCCTCATTCTCCTCACAAGCAAGATTGTATTACAAGTGTAAAAACGCTCTGTGAGAGGGAAGTCATTGATTATAAAGCTACAAGGGGAGGCTCTAACTTCTTGGGGAACGAGAAGTGGAAGGAGGTAGGATTGTTTTGGTGGTATTGCGAACACAAGTAAGTGTTGCATCTTTTGCATATGAAGGGAAAATCTCAAGAGGGTCTTGAGGAGTGGACTAGGTCGTGGTTTGGCTGAACCACTATAAATAACGTGTATCTTCATTGTCTTTTATCTCCTTCATGTGCAAGAGTTAGTATTAATTTCAATCTTGTATGATCTTGGTATAGTTTCTTGTTACATACTTCATTTTGTCAAACTTATACCTAAAATTGGGTAATTTGATATTAGAAAATTAAGATTCTCTATTCACCCCCTCTAGAGAAGCCACTCGATCCAACATACTGGTCTCTTACCCACCCCTAATTCTTCTAGTGGCTACCCCAATACTTCACCTCCCCTCTCTTCTAAGGCCATACCAACTGTGGCTAACCAGGTGGCAGTGACTTCTGCTGCAACGGTCACTTCCAAGTTTGTGGAGGCTAAGCTTAAGGCCAGAAATATATCGAGGGTCAAATTCAAGAAAATCATGGCGATATATGACTGTTTGGAAAATGAGGACCTGAACAATATTGATCCTGAGACTCCAACATCTCTTCCAACCACTCTAGTACATGCTCCAGGTTATTTATCGCAAAATTCTTCTATTAATTTTACCTTTATTAATCTCAGTCATACTGATAACAATGTAGATTATGATAGTGCTCATTTAGATGATACTGTAGTTGCCTCTAATACATCATCAGCTAACTCTGTGAATGAGGATCCTCTGCATTGGGATTCTTATGCACAATTTCAGGCCTTCTGTGATATGATTGGTATATACCTCAATTCCATGGAGGAAGCCAAACAATTGTTTAATCAAGTTAGGAAAGATCAAGATAAAGTACCAATCAATTTAGAGGACAATTGTGACAATATGGAGGGGTCATCCTCTCCTCGTTTATCCCATAATACCTAATGATTATTGCAGCTTCAAATATTAGAGGATTGTGTATAAGTGATAAAGTTAGAACAGTACGAAGCTTTATTATATCTAATAAATGTGACTTGGTCACCATAAGTGAAACCAAGAAGGAATCCTTCACTTAAGGTTTTCTGCAATCATTAGGGGGAAATAAGATTAACTCTTGGTTCCACTTCTCTTCTGTTGGGGCCTCAGGAGGCATTCTCATTGGTTGGGATGATAGGATACTGAAACTAAAGAATAATCTCCCTGCAGTCTACAATTTATCTTTAAATTTCATAAATTGTAAGGATGGATTTGATTGGTGGCTTACAAGGATATATGGATCCTGTGAAGCCAATCTAAAAAACGATTTTCTTGAGGAATTACAAAACCTCTGCACTTTGGTTAGTAAGAATTGGGTTCTTGGTGGTGATTTTAATATCACCAGATTTTCTCATGAACATTCTACTCAGCCCAGAACAAATGTCCACATGAGAGGCTTAAATGAATTCATTGACAATAATTTCTTGGTAGATCTCCCCCGCCAATAATTATTCCTATACCTGGTCAAACTTCCAGTCTCACCCAACAATGGTTAAACTTGACCGATTTCTCATTTCATCAGATTGGTCGGGTAAATTTCCATATGCTTATTGCTATGGGAAAGCAAGAGTTATTTCCGACCATATTATCATAATATTAGACACGACCCCACCTGATTGGGGGCCTACACCATTCAAAATTTATAAATCTTGGCTTCTTGTTGATGGATTTGAGCAATACATTCAGGATTGCTGGCAGAAATCCAATAGCTTTTATCCCTCATCTACTTCCACAGCTGCCTTTACCTACAGACTGAAACATTTCAAACAAATTATTAAAAACTAGGCTGGCCCAATCAGGGAGGAGGGAAGTCACAGATTAAAATACACAGAGTCCTAAATACAATATATTGATGGAATAGCTGTAACCTCTATTCTTGGCAATGAGATCTGGGAAGCAAAAAAGGCATTTAGAACAGAGAACTTAACACTTTTAAAGGAGCAAGAATCCTATTGGAAACAAAAATTCAGAACTCAATGGCTAAAAGAAAGAGACTCAAATACAACCTTCTTTCACAATATGGTTAAATGTCATAGGGGGGTTAACAACATCTCTTCCTTGTTAATAAATAATGTCCTGACTGACTCCCCTAAGATAATATGTAAAGAGATGGAATCTCATTTCCTTAAGCTATTTAACAAACGAAAAGGAATCAGGGTCTCCTTAAACTGGGACATCTTAGTCCCAATTAATATACCCCATCCTGATCTATTAGAGCTACCTTTCACTGAAGAGGAGATAAGGAAGAATGTTTTTAACCTTCTTGGTGATAAGGCTCCAGGTCCAGATGGCTTCCCTTTGACCTTTTTTCACCATTTCTGGGATTTCCTAAAAACAAATATTTGCAACATCTTTCAGGACCTTCACTCCTCAAGTAATCCTGAATTTCTTGCTCCTTTCAACCAGACTTTCACTAATTTAATCCCAAAAAAGAATGGTGCTCTACTTATTAAGGATTTTAGACCTATAAGTTTGGTGAATAGTATTTATAAGATCATTACTAAAACATTGACTACTAGATTATCTTCGGTTCTGAATATGGCAATAGATCAAACTCAATGTGCCTTTTTACCTGGTAGATCAATTGGTGATTGCTTTCTTGTAGCACAAGAAACTCTACACTACATGAAAACCTACAATATACCTGGATATATTCTAAAGTTGGACTTCGAAAAAGTCTTTG
Source organism: Posidonia australis (assembly GCA_024699735.1). Classification (NCBI taxonomy): domain Eukaryota; kingdom Viridiplantae; phylum Streptophyta; class Magnoliopsida; order Alismatales; family Posidoniaceae; genus Posidonia; species Posidonia australis. Next base: position 12,690 of record JAMKQA010003805.1, read on the forward strand.
ATAATATCAATTGGGATTTCCTATTGGATTCCCTTAAAGGACATGGATTTGGACAGAGATGGATATCCTTGGTTGAAATGTGTATATGTACTGCAAAATTCTTTATCTTGGTAAATGGATCCCCTAAAGGATACTTTGGTGTAAATAACGGATTAAGGCAAGGATTCTTTATCTGATAGTAAGGAAAATATGATAAATATTAAAAGAATTTTATGCTGTTTTCAAACTTACTCTGGATTGAAAATTAATTTCCAAAAATCCTCAATTACTGGTATTGGGGTAAGTCAAAGCTTCATTGATAACTACTGTGCTATGTTAAGATGTGGGTCAGCTGATTTACCAATTTTATACCTTGGTTTACCCTTGCATTTCAGAAGAGCCATTTATAGGGACTGGACCCCAGTAATGGAGAGAATTTCTAAAAAACTTACCCTGTGGAAGGCAAAGAACCTAAGTTTGGGTAGTAGATTGACTCTACTAAATGTTTTCTGTCTACAATCCCTACTTATTATTTATCTGTCCTGCATTTGCCAACTAGAGTGGAGAAGGAAATCGATAAAATAATGAGTAGATTTCTTTGGAATTCTTTCTCCCCCAACCAGAAAGGCATGCACTTAGTGAAATGGACATCACTGTGTAGAGACAAAAAACAGAGAGGCTGGGGGATCATCAACTTAAGGAACTTTAGCCTAGCCTTGAAAACTAAGTTATTATGGCAGCTTATATCTGAGAGATATCACATGAAATGGAAAGAACTTGTTAAGGTGAGATATCTTAATACCACCTGGCCAGGTGGTTTACTTAACTCCTTAATAAATAAAGGCTCACCTCTATGGCAAATCTTGAAATCTTGTTTTGGCATTCTCAATTGTTTCTCTTCCTCCTAGATTCATAACGGCATGAATACTATATTTTGGGAAAATAAGTGGTGGAATGGAGTGAAGTTCAAGTTTCATCTTCCTAAACTGTTCAATGAAGCCAGATATAAAAAAGCCTCTTTAAAGGATACCATGGAACTTTATAGGTCTGACTTCCATAAACTATTTGATTATTCTAAGATACCTTCAGCTAACCTTTCACTTCTTCAAACCCAAGTAGAAGTGCTTGATTCCATACTCCAATCTGTCTCTCTGGTGCTTGGTGAAGACACCCTGCTTTGGCTACCAAACAATACTAATATTTTTTCAGTTAACTCTTGGTACAAAAGTTTAAATGATGGAGGCATGCGTTTCTCTTTATACAACAATATTTGGTGTAAATGGAGACTGTAGACACCCTAATTTTCAGGTGACTCATAGATAAGCTTTCCAGATGTTGCTTTGGATGTGGCAAACCTAATTCCATTAGCCAGACTAACCCCAAGCTTGCAACAGGCCTGCAGCCCAATTAGAAATCCAGACAGGTAGGGGAGAGTGCCAAGGTAGAGCACCAATGTAGAGCATTTAGCTAGCTCACCAAGAAGGAGCACAGAAGTGGCGCACCTAGCTGGAGCACCAGGCTGGCGCATAGTCACTTCTCAGGTTGCTGACTGCTGACTTTCCACTTCCCATGGCTGTTACCTTCGCCAACGAATATGCTATGGAATCTTCCCAGGCTCTTCGTTTACGAGGCTCCTTGTATTCTCTAGAAGTGACCCTTGAGAAATGCCTACATAAAGACATCCATAGGCAACTATTTGGTTTCTCCTTCTCTCCCTTGATGATTTGAAGAGCTGATCTTATCATCTTAAGAAGACCTAGTGCGAGCTATCTACTGTTTTCTGCAGTCCTCTCTCTTTTCTCTCAAGCATTCCCTTATATTTTGGAGCATTGCCAGCCCTTCCAAAGCAGCAAGGATCCGTTTATCTTTGATATCTCAAGAAGGAACACCTTGGGAGGTTAGTCCTCTCCTTCCCTTCTTCTTTAATTCTAGCTCTTGCACCAAGATAAAGCATGCTTTGAACTTAACATATAATCAGATTTTTTTTTGCTTTCATATATATAATGTCTTGCATATAGGATCCATATGTTAAAAATCTGCATCATGTTATTTCCATGAGTGTTTTTATTATCTTTCTTCTCAATTTCTTTACATTGAGATCCATGATCCCTGCATTTGCACTTGAATATGTAATAAACATGTTTCCTTACATATTTATCACTTGCATATGTCTTTTCGAGCTTATCATTTCACACATGCTATTTAGGATCTTGTATAAGCATTTCTGCAATAAACCCATGACTTATTTTTATTTTTAATCAAATAAAATAATAAAGGTTTTCTTTTCATTTTTATCTCATCATATTGCTGTTTCCATCATTTACATAACTGGCTTAATAAAAAAGAAGTCACTTGTCTCTTGATCTGAACTAGAATTAAGAATCAGACTGCAGTCTGATTCAGATTTTCTGGGGAGCACCATTCTAGCGCACCTATATGGTACACCAGAGTGGCGCGCCAAAGCAGAGCACCACTATGGCGCACCATTCTGGTGCACCAGACTGGTCAGAGAACAGATCACCCTATTTTGCATCCCCATCTGCATGTTTTCCCGAATAGTTTTGAGTTTGATTCTTTCAGTGGTGATTCCTTTGTATTTCCTAATTGTGCATACATGGTTTCAGCTTCGAATAATGTTGTTTTCTAAGTCATTTTACCCATTGGATATGCAGTCCATGGTTCAAAATCTGGTAGGCTGATTGCACTTTGCTCCTCTATGGAGATTCTATGCATCAACCCATGATCCTGTGACATGGCTGAACCTTGTTGCTTTCATTCAGCATGAGTAGGATGTGACCTTGTGTGAGACTATTAGCCCTTAAGCACAAGATCCATGAGCTTCTCATACTTGCATGTCTTTCATTTTTAAAGGATATTTTCCATTTTTACAAGGACTTTACATTGCATAACTTTCTGAAATGCATGTATATGACATTGAACTGCATGGCTTTCTGGTATTTTCCTTGGCACATCTTTCTGGTCCACACAAGAGCACATAGGTGGCGCACCAGACTGGAGCACTAGTCTGGCGCACCTAACAGGCGCATCAGACTGGAGCACCAGTCTGGCGCACCTAACAGGTGCATCAGCCTGTTTTCAGTAACACATAGTAGATTTTCACGTGGTTTTAGCATGATTTCTTACTTCGATTTGCTTTCATTTTTCTCTGGCTTTCTTCCTTGATATATCCAAGGAGACCCCTTTCTATTTTTAGCCATTTCTATGCATGATTAGATCATACATAGCATGTAGTAAAGTAAGGATGAAAAGTCGCTCAAAATACTTAGATCCTTGATCTTATTTATGCAATATCTTTGCATCGACACTTTGACCCGATATATGAGCGGTACTTCTAAGCATTAGGACACACCCTGCACTCCATGCACCCAATTTAGTATAAGACACCTCTCACTTAGCATGGCATGGCATATCACCCTCGGGAGTACAGTAAAGGCTGAAAAGCCGACATTTCATAATTAAATGAGAAACCTATAAAAAAACTGATTTATCGGGCGTACGAGGGTGCCTAATACCTTCCTCGTACGTAATAGGGATCCTTACCCATTTTCTGGTCTAAGACCTTTTCCATTTGGCTTATATGCATGATTTGAATGATTCTTTTATGATTTTTCTTGTCTTCCATTTTAATAGACTAGGTGGTGACTCCTGCATTTTTATTTTATTTTTGTCGTGACTTTGCCAACCCTTGTATATTTGGCCTTACGTGTCAAAGTCCCGAGGCTATCGCCCTCTGTAACCATGCTGGCGACAGCCTCAGGATTGGCAAGAAAGGCCAAATGCGGGTGGATCGGCAAAGTCACGACAAATCAATAAAAATAATGATAAAAATGCAGGAGTCGCCACCTAGTCTATTAAAAACGGAAGACAAGGAAAACCGCTTAAAAACATTCAAATCATGCAATAAAGCCAATGGAAAAGAAGGTCATAAACCAGAAAATTGGGCAAGGATCCC
>JAMKQA010003806.1:0-14779 GCA_024699735.1 Posidonia australis
GGGAACTTGAGGAGTGGACTAAGCCGGGGTTGGCTGAACCACTATAAATCCTTGAGCATTTGTGATTGAATGTTTTGTGCTTAATCTTTAATATTTTTAAGATTGCATAATAATTTCCAAAGAGTTAATTAAAACCAGAAAATCTCTATTCACCCCCCCTCTAGAGAAGCATTAGTATCCTACAGATATGAGTTGCCCCTTTTAAAGGCGATGAGACTCAGCGCCTTACAAATTGGTTGCGGAAAACACAGGATAATTATTTTCTAAAAAAAAAAAGAGAGGCATGGTCGTCGTGAAAACTTACACACATGACGTCCTAGACATAGAATTGCACTTAATATCTAGAAATAAATGAAAATAAATAAAAAGGAAGGAAGGGACTTACATTGCATGGGGGTTGGCTCAAACTGGTCCCACCATGATTGTCAATTTCTGTAGATGGATTTTTGGGGGTGTTGTAGAATCGTTGTTGTGTCCACTCACTTTGATGGTCCTTTGTGATCGCCATTTGCCGAATTTCTTTCATCGATTGATAAGGTACATTGTGGGAATGTGGAGGTTATGATGATGTGGATTCTCGATTCATTGTATTGACGGTAGAATGCTACCCAACGGCTTCCTCATGCGAAGTAGTATCCTTCTTTTCAAAATAAACAAGAAAAACAAAGAAATCTAGATTAGTCTAAGTGCAGTAAATAGTAATAGAAATAAACAACGAATAACATGAATAAATGAAATAAAATACTGACCAAGGGTTGTCCCTACATATATATGCTATGGACAGTTATGAATGCAATGTTTTATATGTAATAAAATGAAATAAATTGGAAGATAATACTCCTTTCATTCTTGGTGCTTGTAACATGGGATTAGAGGAAGTGGAGGCTAGTGGACGGAGTTTCTGGAAGTGCGCTTTGGCTTGGATAGAACGATCTCTAGTGGATTTAAGATTTGACAAGAGGATTGGAGATGGAGGAGGGGGTTGGAAGCTCTCTCTCTCTCAAGATCTTTCCCTTTCAAGCTCTCTAGGGTTTCTAATGGCTCCTTAGAAATTTTGAAGTGCCTCCCCTACAAACTCTTGACCTAGGGGTCAATTTATAGAGTTTAGGGGCTCTTGATCCTGTCATTAACGAGTGGGAGATCAGTGGTTAGGATTGAAATCGTTTTAAAAGGCAAAAATATCTTTTTAGATCTCGTCGCCTGTTCACATAGGCAACGAGTAAATTAACTCCGAATTCCGCACACGCGATGAATCGACAACTAGTTGGCACGAAATCTGCTGTATAAGCTAATTGCTAATGTATGTGGTGTTGAGAACTAAAAAGGAATTATTTGCAAAATTAAGATCACAATGTATCAAAGTACGAATCTATTAGTAGTACGAACAAAATCAACACATAAAAATCATTCTTGTAATTAAAAGATATTTAAAATATATTTCCAAATCTAAATCAAACTTAAAATGTTAAGTAAATTGAATTTTAAAATCAAATCTTCAATAATTAAGAGAAAATATCAATTAAATCAAGGATAAATCTAATTTATTTAAGATTCATAATTATCTTGATTTTGGATTTTATCTTTATTTTCTTGGCATTATCTTCAATTAAATATAAGCTATAACATTAAAATGTGAGAACTTATCATAAAAAGCTCATTTTTGATAAAAATAAAGAAAAGTAATCTTAATTATCAAGTTATCTGAATTTCAATAATTTTATGGAATTATTTAGCATTCATAATGATTTATATGATAAACACTTATTATTTAAATGTTGAAAAATTATAGAAATTATAATATTTATGAGAAAAATCATGATAATATTTATAAATATCCCATATGTTCTATCAGGGTCCGAGATGACAAATTATATGAGAGAGAAGGCTTAGGATTACAATTGCCTGCTTTTCCAGCACCTTGATGATCTAATCGCCTTTGAACCTAATGACTAATCTGGTCACCTTTTGAAAAGGTGACTGGATTTGTTGCTTGTTACATAGGCAACGCTCTGGTCATTTATAGATTACTCTCATGTCTTTTATCTTATTCCATAGAGATGCAATAAAATCCGAAAAATTTCATGGCAAAATCTGGAAAAAGGGTTAGAGATCCTTAGCTACGTGATCTAGGGCACCTTAAGGGTTCCTATCTTAGTGAACTCTAGGAAATGCGAAAATAGGATATCTACAGTTATCAACTTAGTATAGTTTTTCATTCACAACATCAAGTATAGCCTCAACTAATTTGGTATTCTCCATAATGGTCCACTTTCTGTTTTTTTTTTCAAGACGTCTTCTATCTTCTTCGATACCTAAGAATATTACATTTATATAATTTTATTTATATTACAAATGAATATGAAGTCATCAATAATTGCATCAAAACATTCTTACTTGTTTAATAATGAAAGATAACATAATTCACCAAATTTTGTTCTTACAATTGAATTAAAAAATGATAAAATAGAAGGATCACAATTCATATTCGTGTATGAAACATAGATTGAGTAAGATTTGCCCTGAATGTACTCTATTCTTGCGTGATTCTAATGAAAGTAATTAACTCATTAGGCATCATCGATGTAGTATTTGATGTTATTTTCATATCTTCATCATTGTCTTCAAATGGGTCAATATGTATTCCTCTTCTTATGAAAATATATAGAAGACAATAAACTACGATGATCTTATTTTGTGTCCCGATTGGATAAAAGGAAAGACTTCTAAAAGCATAGCTCATATCTTCTTAAGGATGCTAAAACAACACTCTATCACATTTCTAGTTGAAGAATGCTTTATGTTGCGAAATTTTTTAGTAGTAATTGTTGTTAATCTTCGCTCCAATCATTCAAATGATATCTTTGCCTTCTAAATGATGTAAGAAATCCTTTATTATTTGTATAGCCAACATTTACAAGGTAATAGCAACCTTATGCAACAAAAGAAATAAAAATATTACTTTTGATGTGCAATTAGAAAACACTTGACTTATGTAAATGCTAAATAAATTTTTTGCCTATCCTTAGGTACTATCAATCCATTTCTTTTTGTCATAGTATTTCGAAGCACTCTACCATCGATGGTTGACTCTTCTCAACCTAGTAAGACATATATAAATTGTAAGTCTTTGTGAATAAACTCTTAACATATTGGTTGTAATTTTACCGTTTCAATTTCGACATAATGGAAGAAAACTCCCAGCTTTATGGTTATAAGACAATTTGGAAGAAACATAATGGATGAAAATGAAAGTAACTTCATCTATGTATAGAACGTGACCATAGTATGTTTATCAACAAATTATCATATTCTCTATCATTTAAGACAAAACAAAATGACAATGGCATTGAACACTCAACAAAAATAAAGAAGATTTCTCCTATCTCAGAAAATTATAAAAAAAACCAGAAAGACCAATACCATTAGGAATTAGTAAAATAAACAAATTAAGCTTCCACAGACCAATCTACTCTTAAGGGAGAACGATTGTGATAGAGACCTAAAAGATATATCTATAGATCAACTACCATCTCTTTCACAAGTTCTTCCAAAAAATCAATGAAAGATCGTTTTTAAAAAAAGTTCAAACAAGTTTGCGAAACTGACGTGTTCTTAAAGAAATGATGACAAGTTAAAAAATCAAAGTTCACATACTTCATCATGGAGTAAGGAAAATGGGTTCATCTTAGAATAATTGTACTTGAATAGTTGATCGTTGGAGGAGGGTCGAGGACGATGGCCACAGTGGAGGATAGTGTTGAGGAGGATGGCGTGGAAGAGGACGACTGTGGAGGAGGATGGTGTGGAGGAGGACGACGCAGAGGACCGAGGAGGTGTAAATCTTTCATGATTATTTCGCTAAAAAAAACAATTTACTAGTTTTTTTTTTTTGAACTTTAAATGAATTTAGCATGTGCCCGTCCTCCATCACGAATCATGAAGCAGTTTACATCTCAGCATTGTATGTAGGCGCATCGATCCGCTACCGAATTGAGTCGAACTATTCTGTAATATTTCGTCGGTCTTGACATTATTGTCCGCCTGGTTGCCAATGCGATTGCAGAGAAATATATCCGAGCGAATTAATCTGGTGAGACCGTACTAACCGCACTCCAGACCGCGGACCAGTAGTTGTCCAGATTTGGTGTGGTCCAGATTTGAAATCGGCCTGTGTGTGCCATCGCACCACTTCAAATTAATTTGCGTGCATTTGATTTCTCGACTGACATCACCAGAAAGCTCACGGATCCATCAAGCTTTTCCGATATCTATTCGTTAAACCAATAAAATCACATTTGGTTGGACGTCGGTTCTGTCTTGATTTTGACACTTCAGCTGCCACTCTTTGTTTTGGTGATATATGCAATGGAAGATGGTGGATGGTCTCGAACATGAAAAAAAAACAAGAAAAAAAAACAACGGCAGCTGATCAGCTACGAAGGTGAGTCCCGACAAATTCATAATTATATCTAGTACGGACTCTGGTTTGGCACGGAGACATGTTGCTGTGTATGATCGCTAAGCTGTACCAACTACAATGACACCTACCAGCTGCCAATTTTTTTTTACAAAGCAAAAGAGAGGTAAGACGTCCCTGGGTTTTGTGTATATATACACAATACTGTAGAGTACATCTCATATCAGAGTCAAGAAGAAAACAAAGTACATGATTTAAAAGTAGACTAACGCAAACCCAACCGACCACAAAACATTAGTTATATACTAAACAAAGGAAACCTCTAGTAGTCGTTAAGATATTAATGATACCGAGTCAATAACATCGCCCGAATAACATCCCACAACTGGTCTGCACGTCGTGGAACATGGTTCACCTAGAAAATCCTGGCATTCCTCTCCCGCCAAAGGTTGTAAACAGAAGTAGCAACAAAGGCACAAGTTTTCTGCTTATGAGATTGAGTAGGCAACTGGGAGCAATAGTGTAATACTTCTGACACCGTACCCCGACTATTGAGCAAGTAATCAAGCGCACCTTTAGTGAACACACGAGCAGCGTACGGGCGCCGCCAGAAAAGATGTTGCTGATCCTCATAAGCATTCGAGCAAAGCACACACCTGAAGGTAATAGGGAGGCCCAACCGACACAGCCTATGCTGAGTCTTAAGCCGCTCACGCAAAACCAATCAAAGTATAAAGGCATAACGAGGTACATGTCCTTTGAACCAAACTAGAGGTGCCCAGGAGACTTCAGTATCCACCATTCTGATAGAGTGATAGGCAGATTCAAAAGTGAATCCATCAGCCACCAGAGGCATCCACTGCACGGGCTCCCTTGATACTAGTGGACTCATAAGTGGTTGCACACTGAGAAGACCCCTCCAAAACCATGAGGGCCAACGAGCCACTGGGACATGCCAAATGGAATGTGCCTTGAGATATTTCTCTTGAATCCATTTAACCCATAGTGTATCCCGCCCAGATACAAGATGCCAGAAGCATTTCATAAGACCAACCTTATTAATGTCTGAAATTGTCCTTAACCCAAGGCCTCCTTCAGCACGTGGTGAGCAGCAAGAGGACCACGCCACAGAGGGTGCACGACCCTCCTTCCAGAGAAAGCTACCAAGCAGTCGCTCGATCTCCATCAGTACAGCTTGTGGTAAGCAAAAGATGGCTGTCCAATATTGGACAGTGGAACATAAGACAGACTGAATCAGAGTGCGATGCCCAGCAACTGCCAAGAATCTCCCCTTCTAGCCCGTAAGCTTTGCCCGCAGCTTGGCCAATAGTGGCTCACATTGCACCTTGGTCAATTTCTTGGAGATAAGGGGAAGGCCTAGGTAAGTGAGGGGCAGCGTACCTTCAGGAACGCCGAGAGCATGGACAACAGGCCTACGATCAATGACCGTGCCACCGAAGACCACCGCACTTTTATTGTGGTTCACCCGCAACCCTGACACGCGAGTAAAGTGATCAACCACTGCACGAAAACACCGAGCATTGCCAGGCGAGGCTTCCCCGCACAGCATAAGATCATCAACAAACATAATATGCGAGACTTTACAAGTTCCGCATCTGATACGAAGCGGCGAGACAAAGCTCGTTGCCATAGCTCTCTCCATCATCCGAGAGAAAGCCTGCATGGCTAGCACGAACAGAAATGGCGCAATTGGGTCTCCTTGATGGAGACCGTTGGTAGAGGTGAATGAGTCGGACATGCGGCCATTTACATTGACAGTAAAGGTGGCACTCAGCATCAATGCCACCATACGACGCCACTTTAGAGAAAACCCCATTTGTTGGAGCACAGCCAACAGAAAGCTCCAATCAACACAATCATATGCCTTAGCTAAGTCCACCTTGCATAAGAACTTAAGGTGCCACTGTGGAGTATGAAACCAACCAACCAACTCATGTGCCATAATTAGGGCATCAGTGATAGCACGACCCGGCACAAAGGCCAACTGTGCATTACTCACGAGACGGGGCAGGAGCAACTTAAGTCTCTCTGCAAGAAGCTTAGACATGATACGGTAGAGAACATTGCAAAGGGAAATGGGTCGGTAGTCAGAGAAACTACCTGGCACCGGTGACTTGGGTATGAGTTTGATGGCAGTATGGTTCACTGCCCGCAACAACCTCCCTGATTGCACGAAGTGGTTGACTGCCATAAGCAGGTCACCCATAATAATCCCCCATGCAGCCCGAAAGAAGCCAAGATTGAACCCATCCGGACCGGGGGCTTTATCAACATCCATACTCCAAACATTGCGTCGGAGCTCATTCTCAGTGGCTGGTGCGATTAGTGCCGCATTCTCAGCCGTAGTGACCACCTCCTGGAACAAGTTTGGGGGTAGCGCCTCACAAGAATACCCTGTTTTCAGTAGTGCCTTATAAAAGTCATACGCAGCAGCAGGCAACTTGTCCTGACTAATAACTAGCCCCATCTCATCCCTTATGTTCCGTACCTCATTCCGAGCATGCCGAATCACCAAAGCACGGTGGAAGAAAGCCGTGTTAGAGTCCCCTGCCCGGAGCCACAAGGCGCGACTCTGCTGCCGCAAGACCTTTTCCTCATGATCAAGGGCTGCGCACAAATCCCCCCATAGTTGTGCATCATTCTGCATTAATTGCGAGGTGTCCTCCCCAGATGCCTCTGCAACATCCAACACCTCAGCCAACTCCTCAATCTTGCACCGAATGTTACCCACCTCTCGGCTAGCATTACCGAAGGTGTCCTTAGCCCACCGGGCAAGTCGCGCGCAGGTAAAGGCCAATTTCTTAACAAAACGATACACAGGAATCCCTCTCGGCTACCAACTGCCAATTTGGTCTCAGTTTAATAACCATAATAACTTTCACAGTTGTCTCGATACACCCTTGAGATAAAAACGACTGAACCCAAAAAAGAAGAGGGCGGAAATTGAAGAGGAACCACAATAATATGACGGAGAATATTATTCTATAAGCTATTGGTTTAATTTTTCTTTTGCTTCATTGTTTATTGATAGATCCTAATTGGGATTGTGTCGCTAACATTAAACAGGACTGGAGCCTAGACAGATATTGCAGGCAACTATACAAGTTATGCTGCAGCACAGCCTAAAGCCATGCCGGACTGATCTTATATTAGATAGATATGTTGGGTTAAAATATAATTAAATATAAATTAATATAAATTCAATTAAAATATTATTGGTTATTTTATGATTAAGCTTATTAAAAGTTATCTATTTGGTTTTAAGTTGAATCTATTGATATCTTAAGTTATGTGAGTTTAATGTGTAGAGATATTTCTATTTGTTGATGAATCGAATTGGAAATATGCATAATTATAGAGTTCTTTAAATAAGGAGTCATGGTCTCTAAATCCTAAATCTTTTGTTTTCTTTTCTCTTTCACTCCTATATTAGGAAAGACAAAGAAAAGAGGAGTTTGGTAGTTTGGAAGATTGAATGCTGTACACATGATCAAAATATGATCAGTTTGATTTTCATCATGGATTTTGGTATGCTTTCGATTATGTTTAATCCTTGTTGAATTTTTATGTTAAAATCCTATATAGGGAAAACATATGGTTTTCTCCTTTTTATGTTCTTCTCTAATTTTAATGTAGATCAAATCTATATGATATATGAATTTTCAACAAGTGAGATCAAAGCATAATCATGATTAAATCATCAAGGAATCTTGAATCATGTATGATCATCGTTAAAATCAAATTTTCTTTGGTTTTCATAACAACAATTAAGGATTATTGGATAGTAGTTACTGTAGTGAACGTTCACTTCGATCGCCACACCTTGTAGATTTTCAATGGACGTCCGCAATGGACGTCCATTGGATCGTTATTTTGGATCAAGGATTAAACAGATGTATGTTGTGGATGTTTGCTAGATCCTTGCGTAGATCAGGGAAATAACATATGTCCATTGCGACATCTACTACTTCCCTGTGTACTTTAGGAAAATAATGGACATACGCTGTGGACATCTGCTACTTCGCTATGCTCTTTAGAAACTTTGCGAATGTTTGCACGAACGTCTGTCAAGATAAATTCTTGTGCATTTCAAGGTATTTGCAGGTGCCTGTGTAGACGTCCACTAGTGCATAGTTTAGCCAATAATAATAATTTAACTTTTGGTGTTTATTCCTTTTGTATGTTTGATATTTCTAAAACAGATTAATTGAAACAAGATGTTACCAAAGTAGTTTTTTTTGTGTAAATTGATTTATTTAGAATATTAAGATAATTATGTGTTTGAGATTCACACAAATAGTAATCGGCTCAAAAGAAGCTTACTTCTTGGTTGAATACCACGCACACCTATGGTGATAAATACGTGACAATAATACAATTATTCCATATGGATAACAAGTCGGTCCAAAGGAACGTTTGTTACTTTGTTGGACTATTTGTCAGTATTTGATTATTACATGAAGAGTATCACTTGTAAATTGATATTTTTATCTAAAGACTAAATGTCAATGTTATGCTAGGTATTTTGATATGGGACGCACCATAAGTTGAATTTATTTGTTTGTTTCTCTATTGTTAAAGATTAATAGGGTTATTATTGGACTAACTACTCTTTTGGTTCTCAATTATTTAATAATTACTTCAATTAATGCATATGCTTCAATAATTGCCAACATTAATTTAATTTCTATGCTTAATGACACAAATTTCAAGTATTGGAAAGAGAACGTTATGATCGTTTTGAGGTGCATGGATCTAGATTTAGTCCTAAGAACAGAGTAGCCCTCTTCTTTTGAGTCCAACAGTTCTTCCGAGGATAAGAAAGCTTATTAAAAGTAGGAGTGTTCTAATCAGTTAAGTTTGATAACCATGAGGCACATACACCATTCCAGAAACCTTCAAGAACATGATGCTTAAAGAAACAAATACTAGAGAGTTTCTCAATGACTTTGAGAAATGATTTGTCAAGAATGAATAGGCAAAAACTAGTACAATTTTGGTAAATTTGGTTTTTATATAATACAAGGTCAAGGAATACATTTTAAAAATATCTCAAATTATTTCAAAACTAAAGGCACTTAAGTTAGAGTTGTCAAAAGACTTACTTGTGTACTTCATTTTGATCTCTTTTCTTGCACAATTCAGTCAATTTAAGGTCAGTTGTAACCACCAAAAGGAGAAATGGATTCTTAATGAACTCGTTTTGCATTATGTGCAAGAAGAAGAGAGACTTATGTAAGATAAGACAGAGAATATTTATCTGGTATCTATTTCTATGGAGAAAGGCAAAAGAAAGCTTATGTCCAATGAAGTTGCAGGTGCTTCACCCAAGAAGCAATAGAAGTAGATAGAGTTTGTCTGTTACTTTTGTAGCAAGGGTGGGCACCAGAGAATTGACTGTATCAAATATCACGCTTAGCGTGCTAAAAAAGATACATCTTTTGCTTTGATTTATTTAGAAGTTAATATAACTTTTGTATTCAGACACACTTAATGGATAAATTATGGTACTATTACTCATATAAGTATGTCTATGCAAGATTACTTAAGTTGTTGAATACTAAATGATAATGAAAGATACATCTTTATGGGTGATGACAATAAAGTTGAAGTAGAAGCTGTTAGTTATTTTAGTTTGTTATTAAGAACTGATTGTTATGTAGATTTAAAAGAGAATTCTGTTGTATCATTATTTAGGTAGAATTTATTTTTTGTTTTTGTATTAGACAAATCTAGATTCTCTTGTCTTCAAGAAAATGAAAATTTTAGCTTTTTTCAAAAATTCTAATCTTATTAGTATCAATTCTTTGATTAATAATGACAATCTATATTTGCTTGATACAATAGCTTTTCATAATGAAATCTTGTATTTTACATCAAGAGGTATAAAGCAAATATTAAATAAGAATTCCGTTTTGTTATGGTGTAAGCGTTTAAGTCATATCTTTAAACAACAAATAGAATGGCTAGTATCAGATGAAATTCTTTATTCTCTAGACTTAGTAAACTTCCAAGTTTGCATTGAGTGTATTAAGGGAAAATAAACCAATGTTACGAGATTAGGTACCAATAGATATTTAGATCTCTTAAAATTAATACATACAGATATTTGTGGACTATTCCCTATGACATCTTGGAATGGTCAATAATACTTTATTACGTTCATTGACGACTATTCATGCTACGATTACCTATATTTCATTCATGAAAAAGCATAAATCTTGGATGTGATCAAACAATTTAAAGTTGAAGTTGAGAATCAACTCAATAAAAAAATTATTAAAGTCGTTAGATTTGACTATAATGATGAGTACTACAGTAGATATAATAGATCTGGTAAACAATGTCCAAGCTTATTTTTCAAGTTCCTAGAAGAATGTGGTATTGTCTCTCAATACACAATGATTGGCTCTCTAGCCATGAATGGTGTTGCCGAGAGGCGCAATAGGACACTTACGAATATGGTGAGGAGTATGATTAATCATTCTACCTTACCAGAATCTCTTTCGGGTGAAGTACTCAAGATTATAGCATACATATTGAACAGAGTACTAACTAAAGTAGTAGCTAAAACCCCTATGAGTTATAAGTTGAGATGAAACTCAATACAAAGCATTTTCATGTGTGGGGTTGTGCAGCTGAGCCTAGACCTTATAAACCTAATGAAACGAAATTGGACTCAAGGATTGTTAGTTGCTACTTTATTGGATATTCTAAGAGGACTAGGGGCTTTAAGTTTTACAATTCCACTACTAAATCTTTTTTTCAAAATGAGTAATGCTAGGTTTCTTGAGGAAGTAGAGTTTGAAGGGAAAGATAAGATTACAAATATTGTCTTTGAAGAGAAATTTATTTCTCTTCCTACAGTTGCTATTGACGATATTCAAGAATTAATTCTTGACATTGTTCAAGGGGCAAATCTGGAGTAAGACATTGTTGATCTTATTCTTATTCAAGAAGAACAAACTCAACTCTCTCAAGAGTTAATGCTACTTAGGAGATCCACTAAAGAAAAGAGAAGTGTGATTTTAGATGATTACATCGTATTTTTCTAGAACCATCAAGAAGATAATGACATGTTGGACAACGATCTAATCAGCGTCTATTAAGCAATCAATAGTTCTTACATTCAAAAGTGGATAGATGCCATGAATGATGAGTTTAAATCTATAAAGGACAATGACGTTTGGGATCTTGTTTCATTACTTGAAGGCGCAAAACTTATTGGTTACAAATAGATATTTAAAAGTAAGAGGTATTCACAAGGTAATGTAGAAAGATATAAGGTTTATCTTATCATTAAAGGATTTACTCAAAGGGAAGATATTAACTATAAAGAGACTTTCTCTTCAATTTCATTGAAAGACTCTTTTCGGATTATTATGACATTGGTTGTTCATTTTGACCTTGAGCTACACCAAATAGACATAAGAATAACATTTCTCAATGGTAACATTGATGAGATGATCTATATGGTGCAACCACAACATTTTGCATTAGATGACACAAAGATTTAAGAACTTAAGAAGTCTATTTATGATTTAAAGCAAGCATCTTGTCAATGGTATCAGAAATTTCATCAAGTTATTATCTCATTTAGTTTTAAGATGAATTTGATAGATAATTATGTATACCATAAGTTCAATAGGAGTAAAAATATTATTTTGGTCTTGTAGGTTGATGACATACTCCTTGTCACTAATGATATAGACTTATTTAAAGAAACTAAGAAATTTCTCTAAAACAAATTTGAAACGAAAGACTTTAGAGAAGCTTCTTTTATATTAGGAATTCAAATACTTTAGGATTGTTCTCGAAGTATTCTTAAACTATCATAAAAGAATTATATAGAAAAAATTCTTAAAAGGTATGATATGAGTGGGTGCAAGTCAGGCTGTAGCTAAGGATGATAAGTTTAGTCTTAAACAGTATCTAGATTAAAAATGACTTTGAATATATATCAGGAAATTTAGAAGATTCCATATTCTTTGGTAGTTGGGAGTCTTATATATGTTCAAGTTTGTACACATTCAAATCTTGTGTACATTATTGGTATGTTAGGCAGATACTTAAGTAATCTAAGTATAGATCACTGCAAAATTGTTAAACGGGTCATGCGGTACTTGGAAACAACCAAAGACTCTACACTTATGTATAGGAAATCAAATCAGTTGGAGATCATTGGGTATTCTGTCTTTGATTTTGTTGAATATCAAGATAGTCATAGATCCATTTCAAGCTATGTATACTTACTAGTAGGTGGAGCTATGTCATGAAAAAGTGCCAAATAGATGCATATAGCTCCTTCTACTATGGTAATTGAGTATATAGTATGCTATAAGGCATCCAATTTGGGAATATGGCTAAGAAATTTTGTCACGCACCTACAAACTGTAGATGGATTTGAAAAACCACTCAAGCTATGTTGTGATAATAAATCTGCTGTGGTGTTATATTCTAATAAAACAGGAGCTTATCAGTGTCTAAATATATAAACAATAAGTTCCTTGTTGTGAAAAAAAAGAGTCCAGAATAACTAGTTGTCTATGGAGCATATTGGGACAAACTCCATGATTGTAGATCCGCTTACTAAAAGAGTAGCATCTAAGGCCTTTTATAAGTATGCCACTCATATAGGCGTAGTACTTTTTGATGATGTATTGGTTTAATGGGAGTTTGTATTTAGATGTTCTATTGCAATATATACTGTTTTTTGCAGAAATAAAGTTTTCAATTATTTACATTCTAGATATTTATGTTGATCTCACTAAAGTTTAATGTTGGACTAGTTAAATATGGGAGTGCTTAGACCACTTCACCTAATTGTATTAGCAAAAGTGATCATTGTAGGTTGAATTAAGCTTAAGGTAACGAAAACCTTTTTAATTCTATGTTGTTACAGTTAATGAACTGGATTGTGAAAGATGTCTTGGTTTAAATAGTCACTTTAAGCTCGTAAGGTTTTAATACTTTAATTGTTAATTTTATGTGTGACTTAAGTGAGAGATTGTTAGGTTAAAATCGAATTAAATATGAATTAATATAAAATCAATTAAAATATTATAAATTATTTTGTGATTAGGTTCATTAAAAGTGATCTATTTGATTTTAGGTTGAGCCTATTGATTTCTTAAGTGGTGTTGATTTAATGTGTGGAGACCATTTGGACATATTTCTATTTGTTCATGAGTCGAACTGGAAATATGTATAATTATAGAGTTATATAAATAAGGAGTCATGGTCTCCAAACTCTAAGACTTTTGATCTTTTTTTACTTACCCCTATTTTGAGAAAGATAAAGGAAAAAGGAGTTTGGTGTTTTGGAAGACCAAATTCCGTGCACGTGATTAAAGGATGATTATGTTGGGCCATCCACCACCTCCATGGCGAGATTGGAAAGAAAATCTCAATCTCGAAAAATCAGGGATTGCAATGTGAGAAAAATCAGGGATTGCATTGAGAAATAATCGGGAATACATATATATATATATGTGCCTTGACAAGGAGATAACACCAGCGGGCGAGAGAAGAAAAAGAGGGGCTTCTCGAGGGTTTCTCGACTTGGCGGAGCGAGCTTCCCGCGGTGCTTGCTGGTGCCATCGGCAAGGAGGAAGGGCTGCGTGTGACCGTTCCCTTGGAGCTTGCGT
Organism: Posidonia australis; assembly: GCA_024699735.1. Taxonomy (NCBI): domain Eukaryota; kingdom Viridiplantae; phylum Streptophyta; class Magnoliopsida; order Alismatales; family Posidoniaceae; genus Posidonia; species Posidonia australis. The sequence goes on from JAMKQA010003806.1 coordinate 14,086, forward strand.
GGAGGTGCGGAGGCGCCGCTATTGCTGCTGCTACCCGGCCGTGAGGAGAAGATCGGCTTCAGCCCATGAGAAGTCCGGCTGCTGCTGTCGTGCGCGTCTACTACAACAGCCCGTGGAGGAGAGCAGCCGCCCATGGTGGTGTCCTGCGTGTGGAGCAGCCGATTCCCGCGGAGGAGCGTCCGGTCCATACACGCCACGAACAGTCGCGCGATGTGCGCGCGTGGGGTTGACCTGTTCTGGTGAATAGGGGTTCGCCGGCATCATTTTGTGTTGATTCTCAGTCTGGACAGTGATCAGGAGGTCAGATCTTCAACAGTTTTCAATAAGGTTTGCATTGTGATGTTTTTCTCCAGTGGTTGGATGATACAGATGCATATCTTGGGCTTGTGATTGATTTGATCAGAACTTTGTAACTGCATTTGAGATTAGTGCCGGTTGGATTGGGTTGGACCGTAGTTTTTTATCTCCTCACACTGAGGGGGTTTTCCACGTTAAATTTTCTGTGTTTGTATTTGCTTTGTGGTTTGCTTGTCTTCATCTGTTTTAGGTCTTATACCCAACAAGTGGCGCCCACCATGGGGCACAGGCCTAACTCATGAAGGAACAACAGTTGACACTTGGAGTTTGAGATCCTTGTGAAAGATGGAAGCCAACACAAGCAGAATGATTTCTTTAAATGACACAAATTATCAAG
>JAMKQA010003807.1:0-19340 GCA_024699735.1 Posidonia australis
TCCTCACATAGATGTCTTGGTCGATAACACAGTTGGACACAAAATGCTATCATTCATGGATGGTTTCTCAGGGTACAACCAAATCAAAATGGCAAAGGAGGATATGGAGAAGACATCCTTCATCACTCCTTGGGGAGTTTTCCGCTATCGTGTGATGCCATTTGGGCTCAAGAATGTGGGTGCAACTTATCAAAGGGCAATGACTGCACTTTTCCATGACCTCATGCATCAGGAATTAGAGGTCTATGTAGATGATATGATTGCCATGTCCAAAGAGCCTGAGGAGCACCTGGCCTATTTGAGAAAGCTATTTGACCGCCTCAGAAAGTAGAAGCTCCATCTTAACCCCAACAAATGCATATTCGGGGTGTCTTCTAGCAAACTTCTGGGATACAATGTCTGTCAAAGGGGAATCGAGGTCGTCCCTAGTAAAGCAAGAGCCATCATTGATATGCCTCCCCCTGCATCTAAGAAGGAGGTTTGGAGCTTATTGGGCTGATTACAGTATATCAACTGGTTTATCGCACAGCTTACTCCCATCTACGAGCCCATTTTCAAGTTGTAAAGAAAGAATGCACAGATCCACTGGAATGAGGAATGTCAAGCTGCATTCGACAAGATCAAGCAGCTCCTTACAAAACCTCCTATCTTAGTTCCACCCACACCAGGATGACCTCTGTTGCTGTATCTCCCCACCACCCAGCACTCCATGGGCGCAGTCCTTGGGTAGCACAATGAAACAGGGCATAGGGAGAGAGTCATCTACTACCTTAGCAAGAAGTTCAACGATTGTGAAGCCAGGTACAGTCCCATCTAAAAGATCTGCTTATCCCTTGTTTGGGCCACCCAACGCCTCAAGCACTATATGATGGCATATCCAGTCCATGTCTTATGCCGGCATGATCCCATGAAGTACTTGTTCCAAAAGCCAGTGTTAGTGGATGATGCGTGAAGTGGCAAGTGATGCTATCTCAATACGACATTACAATTGTCACACAAAAATCAATGAAGGGGCAAGCAGTAGCGAACCACCTAGCTGACCTACCATTGTAGGAGTATGAGCCTTTACAGACGCAGTTCCCGGATGAATACATCCTATTTGCCATGGGAGATGCAGATTCTGATGAGCCAGAAGACAAGTCCCGGTGGCACTTATACTTCGATGGAGCTGTCAACAATAGGGGTAGAGGAATTGGCCCGGTATTGTCAACACCACATGGACAGATGACCCCCTTTTCTAGAAAGCTCAACTTCGAGTGCACCAATAAGGAAGCCCAGTACGAGGTGTGAATCATGGGACTGCAAATCGCATTGGAGCACGGTGCACGGAAACTATAGGTTCACAGGGATGCCATGTTAGTCATATCCTAAATGAATGGTGAATGGAAAACCAAGGATCCAAAGCTCGTGCCCTATCACGAATATCTCTTACAGCTCATCAAGGAGTTTGAGGAAGTGTGCTTCTCCTTCATGAGTAGAGTCAAAAACTCCTACGCAGATGCACTAGCAACCCTTGCTTCCTAGCTCTCAATACCTAAAGAGCGCACAGTCGACGTATCGGTCACCTGGGCAGAGCAGCCCGTCCATTGTATGAGCATAGAAGAAGCAGACCAACCAGTAGAGCTTCCATGGTATCATAAAATCAAGACCTTCTTGGAATTAGGCGATCTCCCAACCGGCACATCACCAGTAGATAAGAAGACCTTAGCACGCCTGGCGTCAAGATATGTGTTCGGCGGGGGACATCTATATTGAAGGCCATATAACCAGATGCTTTCGCAGTGTGTTGACAAGAAAGAAGCTAATACCTTGATGCTTTAGGTCCATGCCGGGACATGTGGCCCCCACATGAATGGAATACTGCTAGCCAAGAAGATCATGCTGCAATGCTAATTTTGGTCAACTGTGGAGGCAGATTGCTGTCGTTTTGTGTGCAGATGCTACAACTGTCAGATTTATGGGAACTTCATACTTACTCCCCCTCAGTAGTTGCACAGCATGTCTTCACCTTGGCCTTTCTCTACTTGGGGAAAAGATGTCATTGGGGCTATCCATCTAGCATCATCCAATGGCCACATGTAGACACCCCGATTTTGATGTGGCTCATAGATAAACTCTCTGAATATGTTGCTTTGGATATGGCAAGCTTAACCATTTTTAAACCCTATTTGACATTAGCCAGAGATCATTGCACAAACCTACCACAAGCCTATAGCAAGCCCGTGGCCCAATTAGCAATTCAGGCAGCTAGTGGAGAGCACCAATGTGGAGCACTAGATTGGAGCATTAAGCAGGAGCTCCACAGTGGCGCACTATGCTGGAGCACCAAGATGGCGCACCTTTCTAGCGCACCATCATGGCGTACCAAGCTAGCACACAACCACTTTTCAGGGTGCTGGCTGCTGACTTTCCATCTTCTATGCTTGTAACCCTCGCCTGTGGATATTCCATGCGAATCTACGCAAGGCTGTTCATTTTCGAGGCTGTTTGCATCCCATTGGAGCTACCTTGTTGAGATTCTATAAAAAGCCATCCATTAGCAGCCTTTTTGCTATCTTGGCTACTCATCTCTCTTGGCTGAGCTACCTACCCTTTCTTGGTTAAGCCATTCACCTACTCTCGTTTCTAGAGGATTTTCTTGCATCTCAGAGCATTCCCAACTGATCCAAAGCAACAAGGAAGTATTATCTTGAGCCATCCAAGGAGAAACATCCTAGGCAAGGTAGGATCTCTACTTATCACTTTAATTAAACACTCGATAATACACTGAATAAAGCATGCAACTAACTAGATGTATGATCTATTAGTAATCTTTTTTTTCGTTTCTTTTATGATAAGTTGGATTCTCCTACATGTGTATTCATAATGCTTTTGTGTCATAGCAATTCTTGCAGTATGTCATTTCTGTTTTACATAATGAATCATGATTCCATGCAAAAACTAGCCATGAAATGAACTGTAAACAAACTCTTTGCATGTTCATCATCTTTACATGTTTGTTAAGCTAATTAAATCATTGCATAATCCTTAGAATCCACCAAGCAGTAATTACAGCCCTTTAACCCATGAATATGCTTGATTTAAAGAGAAGTGATAAAAGGACTTTTTTATGCTTGCTTTCCACATATTTCAGTTCCCTACCATCTAAATAATTGATTTGGATAAAATTAATCACAATTCATCTCTTGCATCTAGCCCAGATTCTGAAATCAGACTGCAGTCTGATTCAGAATTTATGGGGTGCATCAAACTGGAGCACCTATATGGCGCACCAGGGTGGTGCACCTACCTAGAGCACCATCTTGGCGCACCATCTTGGTGCACCAATCTGGTCAGAGAATAAATCATCAATTTTACATCATGATCTGCATGCTTTTCCGAGTATTTTGGACTTTGATGCTTTTGGTATTTATTCTCTGATATGTCATGTCTTTGTATGCATGATTTCATCCTACGATAGCACTGTTTATATGAGTTTTGCATCTTGCATGTTCAGTCTGTTGCTGTAATCTGGTTAATTGATTGCCCCATGAACTCCTGTTTGGGAGGTTCATATGCAACAGTCCATTATCCAGATCTGGATAACATGGCTGAAAAGTATTGATTTTATTTAGCATAAGGGTGGTGTGGTCTTGTGTGAGGCATATAGCCCTTGAACACAATACCCATATTGTGTTTTCATGCTAGGTTTTTGTTAGATATTCATGATGCATTTTCTAATGAGTTTGCGAGTTTACAGGATTTTATATTGCATGGCATTAGGTTGGTTTACTGTCTGATCTGTGATTTTCTCTGGCACACCTTTCTGGCACATCAGTAGAGCACATAGGTGGCGCACCTGTCTGGCGCACCACACAGGCGCACCTGCCAATTTTCCACTACACATAGTAGCTCTTGGCATGGTGTTTAGCATGTTTTCCGATCTGATCTTCCTTTGGTTTTCTCTGGGTGTCTTCTTGAACATACCAAGATGACTCCACTCTGTTTTAAGCCATTTTTATGCATGATAGTTCATGTTTTGCATATAGTAAAGTGAGGATGAAAATCACTCGGTGTTGTTAGATCTTTCATCATATCTGTGCAATATCCTTGCACCGGTGCTTGCCCCACCGCACGGGTGACCTTTCTGAGCATTAGGACACACTCTACAACCCAGGCACCCATGTTTAGCATAGGACACCGTTTATATATAGCATTGCATTGCATATCGCCCTCGGGCGTACAGAAAAGGCTGAAAAGCCGACATTCCATATAAGTAAACGATAAACCCATTAAAAGACCAATTTTCGGGCGCATGAAGGTGCCTAATACGTTCCTCGTGCGTAACAGGGATCCTTGCCAATTTCTGATTCATGTAGACCTTTTCCATTGGTTTTATCGCATGATTTGAATGTTTTTAAGTGGTTTTCCTCGTCTTCCGTTTTAAAATAGACTAGGTGGTGACTCCTGCATTTTTACTATTATTTTTATTATTTTGCTGTGACTTTGCCGACCCTCATGCATTTGGCCTCTCGCGCAAGGCACAAGGCTGTCGCCGTCTAGGTTACGCCATAGATACATTGTAGTGGCCATAGATTACTTTACTAAATGGGTAGAAGCCTCCTACAAAACCGTCACAGCCATAGCCACAGAAAAGTTCATCAAGAACAATATCATAGCTCGGTACGGGGTACCACACTCCATTATCTCAAACAATGGAAAGAATTTCATAGCTCAGAGATTGGAGGACTATCTGTAGAGCCTCAAGATCAAATATCACAGATCCTCCCTATACCGCCCATAGATGAATGGTGCCGTGGAGTCAGCAAATAAGAACTTAATCAAGATCTTGAAGAAGTGCGCCAAGACACATAAAGATTGGAACGAAAATCTCCCTTATGCACTATGGGCCTACAGGACATCGGTCCAGACCTCAACAAGGGCGACACCTTACTCATTGGTGTATGGCATGGAAGCAATCCTACCAATTGAGGTAGAAATCCCATCTCTCAGAATCTTGATGGAGGCTGAGCTAGAAGAAACCGAATGGGTCGAGGAACGATACATCCAGCTGAATTTGATCGACGAGCGCAGACTATAGGCCATGTACAATGCCTGCTGCTACCAAGCGAGAATGGCCAGATCATATCAGAAAAGAGTCCGACCAAGGAGCTTCGTACCAGGCAAACTAGTTCTGCGGGCCATACATCTCTTAGACGGTCGAGGCAAATTACGACCTAACTGGCATGGTCCTTATATCATCAAACAAGTCTATTCAGGAGGTGCAGCAATCCTTGAAGACATGGACAATGTCGAGCTACCTGAACAATTTATCACATGTTATCTGAAGAAGTACTACCAATAAGCGGAAGGCGTGTATCCTCACCTTGCAATGTATCCTTTCGCGCATCATGCATCATCTATTACTCCGTCATGCATGCATATTTCTAAATAAATGGTGATCCAAGTGCATTTAATCCTTAGCATTTGCCTTTTTTATTTTCATGTGCATCAGTAACTTAGGCACGTCAATAACTGCATGCATCTATGCATAAAGCATCAACATCACATCCCGATGATGAGAATCGGAATAGCTAGCCTGCTTGAGAGGGGTTTATACCTCTTCAGTTGATACTACCTAGACCTTCTCGCTAGTGAGGGAGCCACATACCCAAACACGGTTAGGCAAAATGTCCAAACTCCCATGGGGACTTACACTTCCAATGGGAGATAAAATGTTTGGAGCGAGCATGAGTGTGAGCCAAAATAGAAAAATAAACATATCCACAAAGGGCATAAAAGAAATAAGAAGACAAAAGTTGAAGACAGAGGCTAGCCCTAACGGAGAGAGGCAAGTAGGCCAACTCTACCCCTACCACTTATCTTAGGGAGGAGTCGAAGCATGCATCCCAATAATCCAAGCAACCAAAGGGACTAGCCACCCCTTGCATACAATTCTAGCAGCCCCCTCCAAATACGGATGCCTATTACCCCCAAGCAAGGGTTAGAGCGAGCCTACGAGCCTAAGAGGGAGAAATGAAATAGCCAAAAGCCAAAAAAGTACGTCTAAGTCCCCATGAGTTTGGCGCAGAGCCTAACCTACTGAATAGTCCATCCCAAAGAAGCCACCAATAGCCTAGAAGTCCAGGTAGTGTCTTGTGAACTGAGGTCTTCTTCTCTTCTCATATCAGGCATGATTAGCATTCCAAATTTTGAGGGATGACACAACACAACACCATCATTCTTGCATGCATTATTACTTGTCCACTTTGCAAGGTCCCGCTGGGTCCCAAACCAAGGGCATGTTAGCTACTCTTCAGCCAAAGACCTAGCAGAGTATACTGTACACCAAGGGCATGTCAGCTGCCTTTGTGGTGATAACCTTCCCTGTCAACAAGGGGCATGTCAACTGCCTTGTTGGTTGACCCTTCTTGGAAAAGTATCTTCGTCCAAAACATGTTGTCTCCTCCATAACTCAAGCGTAGAAACCAAGACAACAATAGCCATGAGCCTTTGAGATCAGAGCAAAGTCAGAATATCCGTACTCCCCTAATCAACAAGAGAGAGTACAATCGATAGTCTAGTGCCAAAGTCAAACTACCAAGAAGTCAGTCGATTACACAATAGTGAACCTAGAGAGATGTCAGAAATCATCCAACAAGTCCATCTTATTTGAGGAGGAAACAATGCCCTCGTGAAGCCCTTATCTAGTCTAGCACCTCATATCAGTACAGAATCAAAGCAACAGTTTATCCGAATCAACTAGCATCGTCCTACAATATCAATAGCCTCAAGCAAGCAAGTAGGGTAATCATGATTCAGGATGTGCCCACAAGCAAGTGTTTTCTAGCAGACTGCCATTGGCTAAACCAGCTATCCAGGCCTTAGCTTTCTTTGTTCCTTTCTTTTAGCAACATCCTTAGCACTCCAATGCCAGGGGCATGTCAGCTACCTTTTGGTATTATCGTTCTATTACCTAGAGCATGTCAGCTACCTTTTGGTATTATCCTTCCATTACCAGGGGCATGTCAGCTGCCTCTTGGTATTGTTCTCTTGCTACCCTGCCATGCGAACTATCACTGACTACTTCTCGATTGGCTAGTTCGTTTATTCCTTTTCTCGTGACTCCTTTAAGTTTGGAGGAGATCCGAGTTGTTGATTCCATGTCCCCCAGGAACAGCTTTTGTCCCTTTCTCGTGACTCCTTTAAGTCTGGAGGAGATTCGAGTCGCTGATTCCTGGTCCCCTAGGAACAACCTTTTGTCCTTTTCTTGTGACTCCTTTAAGTCTGGAGGAGCTCCGAGTCGCTGATTCCTGGTACCCTAGGAACAACATTTATCCTTTTGCTCGTGACTCCTTCAAGTCCAGAGGAGTTTTGAGTCGCTGATTCTTGGTCCCTTAGGAACAACTTTTGTCCCTTTCTCATGACTCCTTTAAGTCCAGAGGAGATCCGAGTCGTTTATTCCTGGTCCCCTAGGAACAGCCTTTGTCCATTTTCTCATGACTCCTTTATGTCCAGTGGAGATCAGAGTCACTGATTCTTGGTCCCCTAGGAATAGCCTTTGTCCCTTTTCTCGTGACTCCTTTAAGTTCAGAGGAGATCCGAGTTGCTGATTCCTGGTTGCCCCTAGGAACAACCTTTGTCCCTTTTGCTCATGACTCCTTCAAGTCTAGAGGAGATCCGAGTCACTGATTCCTGGTCCCCCAGGAACAGTTTTTGTCTCTTTCTCGCGACTCCTTTAAGTCTGGAAGAGATCCGAGTCGTTGATTCCTGGTCCCTCAAGAATAACCTTTTCCTTCTTCTCATGACTCCATTAAGTCCAAAGGAGATCAGAGTCGTTGATTCCAAGTCCCCCAAGAACGGCCTATTACCCTTTTCTCATGTCTCCTTTAAGTCCGAAGGAGATCCGAATCGCTGATTCTTGGTCTCCTAGGAACAACCTTTTCCCATTTCTCGTCACTCCTTTAAGTCTGGAGGAGATCTAAGTCGCTGATTCCTAGTCCTCCAGGAATAGTTTTTGTCCCTTTGTCGCGACTCCTTTAAGTCCGGAAGAGACACGAGTCGCTGATTCTTGGTCCCCTAGGAACAGCCTTTATCTTTTATCTCGTGACTCCTTTAAGTCTAGAGGAGATCTAAGTCGCTGATTCCTAGTCCCCTAGGAATAGCCTTTATCCTTTTTCTCGTGACTCCTTTAAGTCTAGAGGAGATCCGAGGCACTGATTCGTGGTCCCCTAGGAACAACCTTTGTCCCTTTTCTCTTGACTCCGTTATGTCTAGAGGAGATCCAAGTTGCTGATTCCTGGTCCACCAGGAACAACTTTTGTCTCTTTCTTGCCACTCCTTTAAGTCTAGAGGAGATCCGAGTCGCTGATTCCTGGTCCCCCAAGAACACCCTTTATCCTTTTGCTCGTGACTCCTTCAAGTCCGGAGGAGATCCAAGTCACTGATTCCTAGTCCTCTAGGAACGACTTTTGTCCCTTTCTTGCGACTCCTTTTAGTCTGGAGGAGATCCAAGTCACTGAATCCTGATCCCCAAGGAACAACCATTGTTCTTTTCCTCGTGACTCCTTTAAGTCCGGAGGAGATCCGAATCGCTGATTCTTGGTCCCTCTAGGAACAATCTTTATCCTTTTTCTCGTGACTCCTTTAAATCTAGAGGAGATCTGAGTCGCTGATTCTTGGTCCCCCAGGAACAGCCTTTGTCCCTTTTCTTGTGACTCCTTTAAGTCCAAAGGATATCTGAGTCAGTGATTCCTGGTCACCTAGGAACAACCTTTATCCTTTTTCTCGTGATGCCTTTAATTCCAAAGGAGATTCGAGTCACTGATTCCAGGTCGCCCTAGGAATAGCCTTTGTCCCTTTCCTCATGACTCCTTTATGTTCGGAGGAGATTCAAGTCCCTGATTCCAAGTCCCTGATTCGAGTCCTTTTCTCGTGACTCCTTTAAGTACAGAAATTGCTTTGGCGATGATAACCCATCAGATAGACCTGGCCCCAATTATCCTGTAGAGACTTATCAAGCTCTTGACCAATCACTACGACAGTGTCGACATTTCTATGGTGGTGGAGCATTCATGCAGGTGTGGTTGGCCGCTCAGCTCGGTGTATAGGTCTTACATCCTCAACGGTCAGTCGTCGAGTCTTATTGCCAAAGTGGTCATGCCCGCACCCTCGCATCAGTCCATGAGGAATATGAGCAACTAGAGAGGTTAGAAAAAGACAAGGTGACTTGGTGCATCATTCCTTCGACAACTCATAACTTCGAAGCTTTCTTCAATGATGCCGACATGAAGCATATCATCCTGCTAGGGTTGATCGGTGGTGTCGAATATCATCCAATCAGAGTGATGCGGCAGTTCGGTTATCAACACGACTCCTTTTCTCAAGGACCGATGCCAGTTCGATTCTGAGAGTATCCTCTGAGCTCTTACGCAGCAACGAAGGAACTGTCACGACTGCTTGTTGGCTCCATCCGATCGAGTGACCTTACAGTCACCGAAGGCAAGGGTTGTTCAGCTGACTATGAAGCCGAAGTGGAAGAAACCTGGCAAATCTGTGGAGCGGTTCGAAGTCTTATACTATTTTCGAAAGCAAGAAGCTCCAAGAGATCTAGGGATGACCCAGATTGTTGACACTTGTTTTAAGCTACTTGTTCACTACATACTGGAAAATAAGTGTAATCACATCATCATTTGACTGCAATAATAGATTCTTTGGGACACATTTGCTAGCTTGTTTGAATGACTGTGATTGACAGAGAATTGCCATTGTTGTAACTTGAACTCAAGTGTTTCAAATTGCTGCCTTCTTTCTACTTGTCGACTTGGCGCTGGAGTCCACCCAACTAATAGTCAGGAACATCATTTTGTTGCCCTAACCTGGAAAAACAAATCCCTCTTGGGTTTCTGTACCAGTTGGGAAGAAACTCAATCTGTCTTATTGGGACTTGTTCAAAGCAAACAAGTGCCATTTCTATCCTTGCCTAGACTAGGAGAGGTCTAGATGATCTTATCCTGGATTTGCCTCAGATAGACGAATTCTAATGCCCCATTATCAGGCTGATAGCCCTAACTATCTGGTAATGAGTCCGTCAACTCATCATCAGGCTGATAGCCCTAACTATCCGGTAATGAGTTCGTCAACTCATTATCGGGCTGATAACCCCAACTATCCGGTAATGAGTCCGCCAACTCATCATCAGGCTGATAGCCCTAACTATCCGGCAACGAGTCCGTCAACTCATCATCAAGCAGATAGCCCTAACTATCTGGTGTTGAGTCTGTTAACTCATTATCCAGCAGATAACCCTAACTATCCAATCGGTAGGTCTGTCAACTTATCATGCCTTGTCCCTTAATTTGCAAGTTTGGTAGTTTTATCTAATGCCCCTTCTCTTGGGCTGATACCCCGAACTATCCAGTTGACAACCATCATATTGTTAGGAGGGGGTTGATAGCCCTAACTATCCTTTTCATAGCCGTCATATTGTCAAGATCGGGCTGATACCCCAAGACTATCCGGTTGACATCTGTCATCATTCTATCCCTTGGTCGGCAAGTCTGGCATCTTGCCATGCATCCTCTTGGGTCGGAAGGTCCAACATTCGCCAGGTTCGCTCCCGGCATATAAGTCTGACAGACATGTCTGGACACCCCTTAGCACGAGTCAGAATCCATCACGCTCCCCTCTGAGGGTTGAGCTATCCACTCGTTGTCAGCATCACCCCCATGCATCACCCATCCTTAGGGTCATTCTTTGCATCTACATCATGCATTGGCCACGAGTCATGACTTTTTGGTGCATCCGCCGAATAAGTGGCTCACAGCGCCACATCAAATACCACTCTCCCACGGACTTAGGTGTGGTGTCTTGTCAACCCTTAGCATCGGTCTTGATTCCCTCGACCTCGCTCAGGGAGGGGCATCTGTAGACACCCCGATTTTGAAGTCACTTGGCAGCAGGCTCCCCTAGATGATGCTCTAGTTGCGACCACCAAAACCCTAGCCCACTATGACCCAATGAAAATTAAAATTAAACAAAACACATTTAAAATCCACAAAGTCAAATAAAATCCACTCAAAATCCAATTAATAAAACAAAAACCCTAATTCAAGTAAAACTCAAATTTAAATCCACTTAAAATCCAATTAATAAAACAAAAACCCTATTTTAAGTCAAAGTCAAATAAAATCCATTTAAAATCCAATTAATCTAACAAAAACCTTAATTAAACCCAAAACCCTAATTAAAATAATCAAAACCCTAATTGATCACAAAATCCTAATTAAAATAATCAAAAACCCTAAAATCCATAAATCCTAATTAATAAAACGAAAAAAAAACTAATTAAAAGTCCAAAATTAACATAAATCCATTTAACGAAAACCCTAATCAATCCAAAAAACCCTAAATTAAAACCATAAACCCTAATTAAAATTCAAGACCCGAAAATTAAAAATCGAATTCAAATCACAAAAGTAAATCCTAAAACCCTAATGGAAAACCAATTAATTAAAAACCGAATTAAAAACTTAAAATCAGAAATCCTAAAACCCATGAAAATCCCAAAACAAAAGTAAAATAAAAGCATAAAATAATTAAAACCCTAATGGAAAACCAATTAATTAAACCTTAACCACAATTTTAATTAAAATAATAAAACTTAAATAAAAAGCCTAAAATAAAATTCAAAACCTTAATTTAAAAACTTAAAATCAAAACCCTAAAAAATCCCTAAATATCCCAAAACAAAAACCCAAACTAATCAAAACCCTAATTTAAAACCAATTAATTAAACCCTAAATTACAAAATCAGAAATTAAATTAAACCCACAAAACCTAATTTAAAACTTAAAATCAAAACCTTAAAAATTGCAAAATAAAAACCAAAAGAAAAACTAAAACAAAAAAACCAAAACCCTAAGCCCATTAAGCCCAACACTGTTTGATTTAAAAATGAAATTCAAAACATTAGAAAAGTCAAAAGTAATTCCGATGAGCCACCGCCGACGACCCCGAGTTTTCCAGTGACAACTCCGATAATCAATCCAGAGAAATCCAGAGTAGATCTCAATCTCCCGCGTTCTCTGGCACATCCTCAGCCAGCACGCGCTCAATCCAACGGTGCCCAGCCACTAAAGGAGGATCGAGGGCTTTGGAAAGCCTCGTCGGAGTATAAACCTGGCCACCGTCGACGAACGTAAGGGCTTCCCATCTTCATCGTCTTCCAACCTCCGCTAGTGCTGGTAACCCATCTCCAAAACCTAACTAGCCCATGAAAGCATCGGAGCAGCCCCTGCGTCCTTTTCCCAAGCCTAAAAGACCCTATCTCAGTGACTAGAGCGTCGCCGGAACGCCGTCGCTGTCGCTGAAGATCGCCGAAGTGCACATCTAGGTTCCCTCCTCCACCCTTAACCTTTGATTCACCTTGTTTAAGTCTCGTAGAGCATTTTTAGGTCTGATAGTCGGAGTTGGCAGCCCTGTCTGCCATCTCGCACCTCTCCGGTGATGGGTTGACCACCTTTGGTGAGCCCATATTCCCTTGCGGTGGAGTGAGCCCTCTAGGCCACCCCTACTCTTCTTCCTCCTCCTTTGGAGCTCCCTTCCTCTGGAGGAAATCCTTTGGCCCCCCTTTCTGCCTGAGAAGCGTCGTCGTCGCTTCTACCATCGCCGACAGACAACCCTCCGCTGTGAAGTGTCCTGGGATGCCTTGATCGTGCTAGCCCAAGTCCACTACCACTGGGAGTATCACTGCATCACCACGAGTGCCCTTGTGCTGCCACGCCACTGCCCGGACCACCGCAGCAACCCAACGATCCACCGCAGACCTTGCCACCGACGCAGAGGTGGGAGGAACACCCCAAACATCCATGGACCTCGCCGCAGCCTTCAAAAGCTTCGTCGTGCCTCTCCAAAGCTCCCCAGCTGTCACTACTCCTCTGGGATCGCCTGTGCACCTCTCGCCCCTCCACAGTCATCTTCCCTAGCGCCAATGGAACACCTTGCTGGAGCACGTGAGGCCTCCCCAGCCTTGCCCAACCTCCCGGAGATTGTCGTCGTGGCCCTTCCGGAGCTTCCTCAGCTGTCGCTCGCCTTCCTCCGCCGCTAGGTCGCCGTTGGTGCATCGCCGAAGGGAGAACGCCGGCGATCCTCCAACGATCTTTGAATAGACTTTTTTTAGGTTAGGTCCATTTAGTTTAGGTTTATTTTTATTAGGTCCATATTTTATTACATTTAAATCCTTTTTCATTGCATCTGGGTCCAAACATTTGCATTTTAGGTCCAAACATTTTCATTTTAGCCCCTATAGTTTTAAAATACTTTTAGTTCTTTTATTTTCTTTGTAAATTTTGCATATGCCCCCTACATGTTTCCTTTTTTTTATTATTAACATTTTCCTGCATGTTTGTATCACATCTGGGTCACGGGAACCATGATTTCTTTACATTTAAGTCCTGAATATTTGCATTTAACCCCTGAAGCTTTTTAAAATAAGTTTTCTCTGTGAAATTTGCATTCTAGATCGTGAGGATTCTAAAAATCACATTGATCATCATTAAAATTGAGTTTTTATCACATTTAAGTCCTAAACATTTGCATTTAGTCCCTGCAGCTTTTTAAAAGGAATTTTCTCTAGGAAATTTGCAATCTGAGCCCAAAAAAATTTAGAAATCACACTGTCTAACATTAAAATTGAATTTTCTTTACATTTTGGACCTGAAAATTTGCATTTAGCCCCCAAAACTATCAAAAATGAGTTTTCTCAATGAATTTTGCATCCTAAACTTTAGCAAACTTCATAGTTGCACTGACTAGTATACAGGCCTCATTTTTATCACATTCAGGTCCTGAAATTTTGCATAAAAGTCCCTGGACTCACATTAAATCATTCCTAGGCATATACAATTTGCATAAAGGCCCTTAGATTATTCCCAAATCCATTACTTAAGGTTTTAAATGTTTTCTTGCATATTTTGGAATATGTTTCACTCATTGCATTTCAAATTTTGCATTTAATCATAGATTCCATTTAAAAATCATGTGTTCACTGAGATTCGATCTTTAGTCTCACATTTTAGTTATATTTGCACTTATGTGTGAATTTTGCACTGTAGACCCTAAACTTTTAGGAAATTACCTGAGTGCAATTTTCACATCTCAGTGCCACATCAACATTGGACCCATCATCTGCATGTAAGAATAGAAGTCATGAACATATTTTTCATCCAGATTCTCACTCATTTTTGTGAATTTTGCATCTTGACACTTATGTTTGTCCTTTATTGTGTTTACATCATTTTGTTGTTTTTCTTCTCCATGTCTTCTTGCAAATAACATCTCCAAGACATTTGACACACATTTTTGACATAACTTAGACCATGCATCACTCCCATGCTAGCATATATCACATTTGGCTTGGAAAATAACCAAATTGCCCTTGTGCCTCTAATTCATGAGCATACATCTCAATTTTGCATTCAGTCTTGCGTAGTCCTTGTCCACGGCATTCTTTTGAATTTTTGCACATTTAGGCACTTATCCATGCACTTCTCCTCACATTTGCATCCCTATTTAGCTAGGCAGCATCTCATGCCTTTCTTTCATGGATTTCTTTCTTCACTTTGATTTCAATGTTTCTTATCCAATATCCGATTTGACTTGCTTTAATCCTACATTTCAGATTTTTTGATTTGATTAGGATTTCATCGCCTGAAGGCGTACACTAACTAACCGCACGGCCCACATTGGCCCATTTGCAGTTTATTTCTCCCCTTTGACTTTTACAACTTTTTCCATGATTCCAAGGATTTGGGTTGGCCTCACTTTTTATCTTCTTGATATCAATATGGTTTTTTGAGCCTTTCCTATTAAGAACCTCGTCATTTCATGTGGTTTTCCTCTATCGTATCATACTTTGTGATTTCATCTTTTCATGTGGATTTCTTTGTGGTTTTCGCATACCACTTTGCACATCCCTTTAGTTTTGCCATGACACCCATATTAGCTTGTTTTAGAGCACGATCTAGGCTTGGCAAGCATTCATTCAGCCTTAGCAAGCGATTTAGGCTAGAAAGACCGAGTTTCTCGAGTGCACGAGGTTGCCTAATACCTTCCTCGTCCGTAATAGGAATCCTTACCCATCCTCTGGTTAGCAGACATCTGGTCTTCACATCAGCATCTCATGCATTCAATCTTTTGTGGTTTTCCTCGTCTTTCCCTTAAAAGACTAGGTGGAGACTCCTTTTCTTCTTCTTTTATCCTATCTTTTGCCTTCACCATCTTGGCATGGCTGTGACCTCCTCCCTTTAGTGCGACTCCGCGCCAGACCCCTAGGTTGGCATAGTCACAGGGATCAATGGTGCCCTCTGTTATCGTTTTCCAAATGGACTAGACCAACATCCTTCTTTGGGCTGGTACCCCGAGCTACCCGATTGACATCCGTCAAGGCGTCTATCTTTTTGGTCAGCAAATCCGATATCCTGTCATGCCCCTTTTTTCTGGGGCTGGTAGCTTGAACTACCCGTTTGACAACCGTAACATTGTCCAGAGTGGGTTAACAACCCAAATTATTCGATGATAAGTCCGACAACTTATCATGCCCTTTTTCTATCGGTAAACACCATGAGTCTTGTTCGATGTTTTTTCGATAGGTGTGATAACCAGTCATGTCCTTTAGGAGCTAATTGGTCGTCAACTTGTCATCCTGCACCATGCATCATTCATTAATGCATCAATGTTCATCAGCACATACTATTCATCACCGACCACATTCACCTCAACATTAACACTTGTATTTAGTGTCAGCATTCATCATTTCAGCTTCGTCTTTGGTGTTTTGGGTGGCAAATCATGACTTTCAGTGCATTCATCGACTCAGTGGCTTACTACTAGTAGCTAACATTTTCTTGCAGCTTCGGGCGGGGTGTCTTTGTCAACCGTGAGCATCGGACTTATTTCCATTCGTCCCTTTAACTCGATAAGGGAGGGGCATCTGTAGACACCCCAATTATGTAGGATTGTAAGTAAGCTTCTTTGGAATGGACTTTTGGTTGTTGGGCTCTCAATCACTTCTCCCTAAGACCAACTTGACATCCTAACCTAATTTCATCCACAAAAACTAGCTTAAACCCTAATCTAAAACCCTAAACCTAGCTTAAACCCTAATCCAAATCCTAAACCTAATCCAAAATCCTAAACCTAGCTTAAACCCTAATCCAAAATCGTAATCCAAGGCCCTAAACCTAGCCTAACAATCCTCAATCACTTCCCACTCCATCATAACAATCTATAACAACCTTAACCACTTAAACAAACCCGAACCACTTCCCACTCCATCATAACAACCCATAACAACCTCTAACTACCTAAACAAACTAACAAATTCCCACTCAATCTTACAACTCTAACAAACTTTCATAACAACCCTAACCTCATCTCTAACCACCCAACCATATAACTCTATAAATACCCCATTTGCAACTTAAAAAAGGAGGGAAAAAAAAGGAGGGAAAAGCTTTAAAAAAGAAGAAAAAAACTTGAGAGGAGAGAAACCAAGAGAAATGACTCAAACTAGTGCAGCTAAAGTAGCCTAGGGGGTTCATATCATTGACGAGACTCGGAGATGGGGCAATTCAGGGTTCAGGCCAGCTCCGACCACCATCTCCAGCGAGCTCCGGTGACCACAAGCAGCCACACTCAATGCCAACTGAGGTAAGCCACTGATCTAGTAAAACATGGTCGCATTTTGTTTCCTTGGTCCTCCTCAGCCTCTCTGGACTCATTCTAGAGGAGAATTGAGCTCCATGGCCAAACATTCGGGTTCTATGGGTCGTCGAACCCATTTCTCTGACAAGAGGAGTGGAGGCACGACTCTAGAATGCATCCCATGTCCTAGAGGATAGGGAATGGCTAGGATTCCCTCCCTCCTGCTTCTCCACCTCTTTGGACGCCACAACACCCACTCAGAAGGCCACCAAAATAAGCTTGTCGGCTACTGTCCTCACCATCACTAGAGAAAAAGATACACAGTTGATTTCCTTCGTGCGTCTCACGAGGTGTAGCTCACTCTAGACCATCGAAGCACCTTCCTCTCCTCTCCCCTTGGACTCCGGAAGCTTCAGTACCCCGATTCAAGCCTCGATCCTCCTTCGCAGTCGTCACCGTCGGAGACGACGACAAGCTTGATCGGGACGAGAGTGAATGACACCATTCATGCCTCGAAACGGTGGGAAACACACCTCTCCACGCGGTCGAGCCTCCAAGACCCCTAGACTGCCACTCCATCGCCTCGAGTTTTCAATTTTTTTCATCGGGCAAAGTATTTAACATGCAAAGTATTTTTGGTTTTTTATTGTTTTCTATTTTTTTTGTATTTTTCTTCTTTTGGATGCTTGCTCTTCTTTTCTTTTCTTTCTTTTGAATGCATGATGGCAAAGCAAAAAAAGAAATAACAAAGAAAAAAGGATACAACTTCAGTCCTTTTTGTTAAGCCTCCATTGCTAGCTTAGAAGACTGCGCTTATTGTTGAGTCTGAAGTATCTGTAATTGCTACACTCTATGGTTTAGGGTATCTGTGCGCTCTGAGTCAGATTGGTGCACGCCAAGTCAGCGAACTTCAGGCTAGACCTCCCACTAGGGAACAGGAACAGGAATGGTGCACGGATGTATCACCAGACAGAGCTAGGAATCAATAAGAGAAGGATCAAGGCTGATGGGATCGTAAAAGGCTGGGAGAGAGAAGATAAACCCCCAAAGTTCAGACATCTTAGGAACTTGCAGGCTTAGATGAGGAGAGGTTGGCTACATTAGGGTGTGCAAATGTTGGTCAGGTGTGGAGACTGCCTCCTACATGTTGACGACAATAACTCCTTTATCGATCAAGCTCTGAACAACATCTCGGTGAGTGTGGCAATTATTAGTCAAGTGCCCTGGAGCTCGATGATAATTGCAATGCACATTTGCATCATACTACCTTAGGAGTGGGTTCGGTGGCGGATGAGGATTCAAGAGTCGCAGAAGCGACACAACCTGAGGGAAGAGGGCACTCAGTGACCTACCAAGAGAAGTGAAATCACTTTCAGTGCGACGACCGCGCCTTTGCTTAGGTTGTTGTCTTTGTCGAACTGGTGCCATGTGATGCACTAGTTCAATGGTGGAGTGTGTGTATGTGGTGTGTGGAGAACTAGGTGCAACTGCTAATTGGTTCAAATCAGGCTGGCTCTCTACTCCAGTCGGCTTCGCGGAAGGCTTGATGAAAGTGATGGCTGCCCACTTGACATTGTTGGTGTTGATAGTGTTATTTGTTGAAGTTGCTAGAAGAAATGGCCTGCTTGGAGAATGTATAGAGTGTAGGGAAGTTCCCACCTTCCAGCAGACTCTCCACGCGAGTGCCAACCCGAATCAGTGATGGGTTGAATGCTAAACAGAGCCCCAGTCGCTGGTTGTGCTCCTTTTATAATGATCTCAATAAACTCTTCATTAGAGGGTCTATTCTTGATTTGGGAGGCTAGTGTATGCTAACGACCAACGTACTCCCCAAATGATTTGTGGGAACCCTGTTAGATTGCGACAAGATCCTCTCGCTTAGGGATCAAGTCAAGATTGAAGGAGTATTGCTCTAGGAATGCCTTAGAGAGGTCGTCCTAAGTCATGATAGAGGTTATGCTCTAAGAGCCTCTCATCGCCCTGAAGCTGCACGAGGTCTCCGAAATACACCTTCAAATGAGATATTGGGCAACCACTGCCGTTATATTTTTCAAATTTCAGGATGTGGAAATTCAAGGGGAGTGTTGCCCTTGGAAAATAGTGGAGGTCCCGAAAGTGGTAGGACTGGTCTCCGAAATACACCTTCAAATGAGATATTGGGCAACCACTGCCGTTATATTTTTCAAATTTCAGGATGTGGAAATTCAAGGGGAGTGTTGCCCTTGGAAAATAGTGGAGGTCCCGAAAGTGGTAGGACTGGTCTCCGAAATACACCTTCAAATGAGATATTGGGCAACCACTGCCGTTATATTTTTCAAATTTCAGGATGTGGAAATTCAAGGGGAGTGTTGCCCTTGGAAAATAGTGGAGGTCCCGAAAGTGGTAGGACTGGTCTCCGAAATACACCTTCAAATGAGATATTGGGCAACCACTGCCGTTATATTTTTCAAATTTCAGGATGTGGAAATTCAAGGGGAGTGTTGCCCTTGGAAAATAGTGGAGGTCCCGAAAGTGGTAGGACTGGTCTCCGAAATACACCTTCAAATGAGATATTGGGCAACCACTGCCGTTATATTTTTCAAATTTCAGGATGTGGAAATTCAAGGGGAGTGTTGCCCTTGGAAAATAGTGGAGGTCCCGAAAGTGGTAGGACTGGT
>JAMKQA010003808.1:0-12637 GCA_024699735.1 Posidonia australis
GCTGGCTCAAGCAAGGGGATTCCAACACAAAGTTTTTCCATGCCACGGTCCGTGCCAGACGTTCTCACAACTCCATCATGACTCTGGAGGTCAATGGCACCACCTTGTCGGATCATTCGCAAATCTCTTCTTCCTTCCGACAGACTTATCTGAGGCTATTCAATTCAAATGAAGGATCGGGTGTTGTTCCTTCTGACTTGCTGCACCCTGTCCTGTCCACGTCTGAGAATGATGCCCTCTGTAGTCTTGCCTCTAAGGAGGAGCTCAAGCTGGTCATTGATCACCTCAGCCCTAACCGAGCACCTGGTTTTGATGGGTTCAACGATGTCTTCTTCCGGGAGGCCTGGCATATTATTGCTAATGATTTTCTGGCTGCCATCAACAACTTCCTCCGCTCGGGGAAGCTGCTTCCAAAGCTCAACCACACTCTGCTTTGTCTCATTCCTAAGAAGGCAGTTCCTACTTCCATGGAGGACTACTACCCTATCACGCTCTGCAATGTCGCTTACAGGATTTATGCGAAGCTGCTGGCTAATCGTCTCAGGCCACTGCTTCCCAAGCTCATTGATGCAAACCAAACGGCGTTTATCCGTGGGCGTCGGATTAATGACTCCATCCTTCTCACCCATGAGCTATGCCATAACATTCACTCCCCCCGGGGGAAAGGAAGAATGTGTATCAAGCTGGATATTCGAAAGGCCTTCGATACCTTAAACAGACAGTTCATTTGCAATGTGATGACTGCTCTGGGATTTGCTAATCGTTGGGTTAGATGGATGGCGGAATGTATGGCATCTAGTTTTTCCGTCCTTCTCAATGGTGACATTTCTGCCACTTTCCCCTCCTCCAATGGGGTTCGCTAAGGTGACCCGCTCTCACCGTACCTTTTCTCTCTAGCAATGCAAGCTCTTACGGCGCTGCTACTCCAAGCTGAGCGGGACGATCTGATCCATCCTCTGTGCTGTGGTGACCTCTCTGTTTCTCATATCTGCTTCGCCGATGATCTTATGATCTTCCTCCAGGCGGACAAGCACAATGCTCGACATCTTAAACATATCATTCAGCGCTTCTCCAAGGCATCTGGCTTCTCGGTCAACAACCAAAAGAGCTCCATTTTCTTTGGTGGCCATTCTTTGCACTTCCGCTGGATTGCGTCCCACTTAGATCTACCCATCGAGACTCTTCCTATTAAGTATCTCGGTCTGCCTTTGATCTCCAAGCGGCTGTCTGCCACCGCCTGCAAGCCTCTTTTGCAAGCGATCACCTCTCGCCTTCAATCTTGGAAGGCGAAATTGCTGTCCTACGTGGGTCGTGTGGAGCTGATCAAGTCTGCCCTCTCTGCTATGTATGTCTACTGGACTACCAGCTTTCTCTTGCCTTTTAGCGTAATCAAGGATGTCGACCGTTTGCTTATGCGCTTCCTCTGGTTTGGCTCCTCCACCGGAAAATGTATCTTAGTCTCCTGGAGACATGTTTGCTGCCCGCGCGCTGAGGGTGGTCTCGGAATCCGACGGACTCTGGACTCTAATCAGGCTGGCATGATCAGACTTCTATGGGAAATTGAAACTAAGGACTCTGCGCTCTGGATTTCTTGGATGCGTCGGAAGTACCTCAAGGGCGGCTCCATCTGGTGCGCTCGTCTGCCTTAATGCTGCTCCTGGGCTTGGCGCTCCATCCTCCTTGCCCGCCCTCTGGCACGGACTATGCTCAGCTACTGCATTGGTGATGGACGCCGGTTCTCTTTCTTCCTTGATCCTTGGTTAAATCAGCGATCCATATGGGATTGGGTTGAGGAGCGCCTTTGTCGCGATTTGGACTGTGATCGGCGTTGCCTGGTTTGCTCCTTCATCTGTGATGGTTCTTGGAGCCTTCCGGCGATGACTACGCTTGACAGGAGGGAAATGTGGCCAGCTATCCTGGCGACTGAGATCAGGGGTGGGGATGACACCATTCAATGGATGCCCTATTCTGATGGCTTCAACATTCGCTCTGCCTGGAATGCCCTACGTGAAAGGGCCTGCGATCCCCTAGGCTCCTTTGGTCTGGCAGTCTAGTGGAATCCCTTGCTATGCCTTCTGTGCCTGGCGTGCTCTCTCGAATGGTTTACCCACTCACGACGCTCTCAGGAAGCGTGGCATTGCTGTCGTCTCCCGCTGCATCCTCTGCTGTAACGATGATGAATCGCTGGATCATCTGTTCTGGAATTGTGAGTACTCCTCACTGATCTAGGACACCCTCCTCCCCAATTTGGGACATATCCATGCTCTCAATCTGCTGGAGGTTGTTACCTCCTTTTGTCGGGATTTCTTCGATCGCATGCAGAAGAACGAGAAGCACTGCACCTTTGGAATTTTCACTACTGTGATGGCTTCTCTGTGGATGGAGAGAAACATGTGTTCTTTTGATAAGGACTACACCCCTCGAAGCGTTGCTTCTTTCTGCTAAATTGTCTCCGTCCTCGTTTGACACTCTTGCAAGCCATTGTTTCTCGGGTTGGCCCATTTGTTACCTTGCTCTGTGCATGCGGTTTTTGGCACTATTTTTTTTGGTGATCCTAACACACTGGTTTTTCTTGGTGTTTTTGGGCTGTTGTGGCCCATGACCTTTTTTGTTTGGGGGTTGGGTTGTGAACCCTTGTGCCTTTTGGCTTGGGTGGGTTCTCTTCCCCACCTTTGTTCTTGTATATATTTTTACATTTATAAATTTTGAGGGTCTCCCTCCTTTCTTGTGGCAAAAAAAACTCCCCACCATAGACCAGGTACTTATTACCTCTAAGCTAGTAAGGAGAAAGAACAAAGAATGAGTAAAATAAAAAAGCAGGGGTATGGTCCAGTGGGGTTTGGAACGGAGTCCAAGACACAGTGTCGCATTTCCAGAGAGCCACCCAAAAAACTAGGGGCTTGGGTAGAGTCTCATGAGGTTTGGAGTTACATTCCCTTGTATATTTGGCGATAAGCATCCCAATGCTGAGGGTACCAATAAGATCCCACAAATCATTCAGCATGCATGCATTTCTTTCCCCGAATATCATCCTAAAAGTGTCGCAGAGTACTATTCGGTTCTCTAAGCTAGGTTGTGACAATGACTTTTAGTCTAAGAGAATCAGGTGGACATCGCCTAAACGAGGGGCATGTAAGCTACTCTCGTCGGTTAGGGCCACTTATGTCAAACCAAGGGTATGTCAGTTGTCCTATGGTTAGACACACTGAGCCAGTACTCAACCAGGGGCATGTAAGCTACTTTGTTTGGTTAGGAGTCGTCCATGTCAAACCAGGAGCATGTCAGCTATCCTATGGTTAGACGCTTTGAGCCAATGCTCGACCAGGGGCATGTCAGCCGCTCTGCAGGACGAAGATCCCGGTGATCTGCTGGGAGGCACAGCCATCAAATAATCCCGATCCTCCGGGTTTGATGGTCATACCTCATTACTTGGGTACCTGGTCAAAATTGGTTGATAACCAGGACCTCCCCTCAAGGTTGTGCACAAGATTTAGTCTGTTCAACAACTCTATGTTCAGTCAGTTGTAGTTTACAGCTTTAGGCCAGTCTCTCTGATCCTTACAATACCATTGTGCTATATCTTTTATCTTTCTACTTTGATTTTGCTAAGTGTTGTTGAACGAAGCAAAATTGAAATATGTTTCTAAAACAATGTCTTGAGCATGTCCTGTAGGAGATCGTTTATCTCTTCTGAGGAGTCTCGAGCCAAGAAAGCTGAAACATCTTACAGATTATGGGTTTCCCTACTATGGTTGTGCCTACACATTGTTTAGAGGTTCTCCAAGGATGGATCAAGCAATTGATTGAAAGTGATCACGACAAGCTGTGGATTTGGGGAATCTCTTCATAGCTTCTAGATATCGCACAGGTGGAGGTTTCTCGATACTTTTTGTGTGCGGCTGCCCAATTCTGGAAATCAGCTCATCATGTATTCCACTTTGGGAGAATCGAACTGACCCCAACCTTGGAAGAGGTCCACAGAATATGTGGTCTACAAAGGTTCCTAGGACCCACCGTGTTTATGCGGCACGATGGGTATTCTTCGGTCTTGAGCGAGCTAACTGGCCTATCAACCAGTGATTGTGGTCGTCAGCTCATCTGTTCAGACGGACATTGTCCCATGCTACAGCTAGCTTACTTTGACAAAGTAGCCAGAATGCGCGCCTCCTAGGTGACGAGCTTTGGTTGAAAGGCTTTATTGTCCGCTTCCTGGGAGAATTGATTTTCAGCCATGGCCGAATGGTTGTAAACATTGAAGTTGCTGAGATCGCTTTGGTAGTTATCACTTGACAAATAGATTTAGCCCCAGCCATCTTGGCAGAAACTTTTTTTTTTCCACAAGAAAGGAGGGAGTCCCTCAAATTATATAAAAGAAAAATTAATGTACAAGAGCAAAAGGGTGGGGAAGAGAACCCACAAAAATAGGGTTCACAATCCAACCCCAAAGGCAAAGCGTGGACTAAACAAATAGTCCAAGAATAGAAGCCCAAAAAGAACCAGACACAAGCCACAAGAGGGCAGGCCAAGATACCATCAGCCCAAAGCAAAAAATTCAGCCACTATTAGGCTGAAAACAACAAACTCGTAACAGAGCAACCCCAAAAATACAGTGAACAAAAATGAGCAGGAGCATGAAGCCATCAGCATTGTCCTCCAACCGCAGAAAGCCTATTGGCCTCCATATGGGTGTAATTCTCCTCAAAAGATCTTCTATTCCTTTCCTGCCAGATTCTACCAACCATATCCATGAAAATCAACGCGGCATCATTAATCTTCCTCTTCCAATCATGGCCATTCCTAATAACAGAGCAGTAATTCAGAGTTGCCTCAAAAAATGATGTGGCCAGCAGCCTACTCAACTCAGGAAGGAGGGTTTGCCAGACCAGGGAGGTGTAATTACAATGCCAAAACAGATGGTCAAGAGTTTCCATCTCCTGAAAACAGAGAATACATCTGGAAACTATAGCTATGCCACGGTGCTTCAAGGCGTCATGAGTAGGGAGACCATTAGATAGTGCTCTCCAAGCACAGAAGGCATGTCGTGGTATTACCCCTTTCTGCCAGACCATATCAGTCCAAGGAAGTTCCGTCCATTTGTCACGAATAGACTCCCAAGCAGCATTAACAGAGAATCTTCCATCCCATGCCAGCCAACAAATAGTATTATCACCACCATTAATAGTAGTCTCCAGAATATCAGGCCAAATTTCCCTCATTTCCATAGTAGTCGCAGTAGGGAGAGCCCACAATCCATTGGAAATGAACCTTCTAACAGGGGAATGAACATCACAGACCAAATCACATCTGAGTGCCTCCCTTGTAAGATCCCAAACACTGGTCTGGTTAAGCCAAGGGTCCTGGAAAAATAGAAACGAACTCCCATCACCAATGGAGTAATGAACCTTGTCACGCATCAGGTTACGGGCACGTAATATATTACGCCATGCCCAGGAACAACTTTGTGGGGGTCTGGAGCACTAGATAGAGCCACCCTTCAGATATCTCATCCTCATCCACTTAACCCACAGAGAAGAGTTGTTGGTCATCACTTCCCAGAGCAACCTCCTCATGCTTGCATTGTTGGCATCTTCTAATCTGCGAATGCACAGACCCCCCTCCATTCTGGGTCTACAAATCTTCCTCCAAACAATGAAAATACAACATCCTTTATCATCACCAAACCAGAGGAAATTCATCATAAGTTTTTTGTTGTCACGAGTAAGGAGGGATACCCTCAAAATTTATAAAAAGAAAAAATTTGTACAAGGAGGGTGGGGGTAGAGACCAAGCCCACACACAAAAATAGAACAGGCCTAAGGCCCCCCAAGGGAAAGGCCAAACACATCTGAGACAGCCCAAAAAAACCACAACCCATACAAGAGAAAACCCAAAAACCTCAACCCAAGACCGGCCCCGAAGATAGCCCAATCCCAAACAGAGAAAGGCAGGCGTAACCCACCACACCAGGCCTAGAGACAGGAAGCCAACACATCCACCAGCATTGACCACAGTAGCATGCAAACAGAGCAAACTCAGCAACAAAAATAGAACCCACCCACAGCAGGGCAAATATGCTAAACACCGGAGGCCTCATGAAAGACAGTCACCACATCCCTATGCCGATAATCCTCCTGGAAAGCACGCTTGTTCCTCTCCTCCCAGACCCTGGCAATGATCCCAGTAATGAGCCTCGAAGCAGGAGCAGTACCAATCCTCGGTGGGTTACTGGACCAAAAAGAAAGGGCGTCCAAGAGGGAGCAAATAGTAGCGTCGAAGGCCAATCCCGACAGCGTTTAGATGGTAGCCATGAAAGGACAGCTCCAGAAAAGGTGCTCCAAGATATCCTCCCCAAGAAAACACCTAGAAGCCAAGTTAAAACCCCTCCTGCGAAGGGCATCATGGGTAGGAAGGGCCGCACGGATAGCCCTCCAAGCACAAAGCGAGTGACGAGGGATGGACGCCGAGTTCCAGATGAAACGAGCCCAAGTACAACGCTCCCGACGAGGCCTGACCGAGTCCCAGGCCGAACTGGAAGAGAACAGACCGCCGGTGGGAGCCCAACAGATGATATCCTGGCTCCCCAGAATCGACGTGGCAAAGATGGAATCCCAGGAGTCATGCATATCAAGTGTAGTGGGGCGCGGAAGATTCCAGCGACCGTTACAGATGAAACGGCTGACCGGGCAGGTAATATCGTAGTCCAATTCCTGACTGAGACGCCAGGCAACCTGGGGATGGAGAGCGCGATCGGGGCTATCTATCCAGGGTTCCAGAAAGAAAAAGGTGTTCAAGCCATTGCCAATCAAATACCTCATCAGGGGACGAGCAATATCCCTGAGCTTGAACAAGCCGCGCCACGCCCAGGAAGCAGAGTTCGGAGGGCGCGCGTTCCAGATGGAGCGGTTCTTGAGGTACTTCCATCTCATCCAATTGGCCCAGAGAGCCCCTGGCCTGGTCTCAAGCTCCCACACCAGCTTAAGCAGACTAGAGATATTGGAGTCAGCAGTTCTGCGAATACCCAGGCCTCCTTCACCCGTAGGAAGACAAACCTCCTTCCAGGCAATGAAGGAGCACCTAGAAGCACTCAGCCCAAATCAGAGGAAACGCATGAATTTCCTATCCAACTCGCAGTGGACGCTAGCAGGCAGGGAAAACACTGACGTCCAGTGAACGTGCATAGCCGCCAACACCGAACGGATGAGAACAAGCCTCCCCGCGTAGGAGAGTAGCTTAGCCTTCCACGTCTGGAGCCGGGCATCGACCAAGCACAGGAGAGGAGCACAGTCAGCAGTCGAAAGTCTGTTGGTGGTGAGCAGAAGCCCCAAGTACCGCACAGGAAAGGTGCCTTCGGGGATGTTCAGGTGCTGGGAAATCCAACTCCGATGAGGCACCAGCCCACCGAAGAAGACAGAACTCTTCTGCTGATTGAAGTGAAGCCCAGACATGTCAGAAAAAGCCTCCAGAACACGTCACAATCCCATGGCGCTTCGCTTGGTGGCCCTCAGAAACACCATCAGGTCGTCCGCGAAAGTAACATGGGAGATGGCCAGGTCGCCCATAGTCATAGGCTCAAGCTCCCCCGAATCCACAGCCCGCGCGAAATAAGCAGAGAGGACTTGCATGCCAATCACGAAAAGGGGGGAGACAGGGGATCCCCTTGACGAAGGCCGTTGCCAGTAGGTGCCCAGTTAAATCGCTCCCCATTGATAGAGATAGAGTACTGGTAATTCATGCACTCAGCGACCCACGAGATCTAAGTTTCTGGGAAACCCAAATGGCGCAGAGCGTCGTAAATGAAAGGCCGCTGGATAGTATCAAAAGCTTTCCGGAGATCAATGTTGACACACATGAAGCCTTTACGACGCGAGGTGTGGAGGTTGTGGCACAGCTCATGGGAAAGCAGGATCGCGTCGCTAAGCCTCCTGCCTCCAATAAAAGCCACCTAATTCTGGTCGATGAGCTCAGGGAGCAGCCGCTTCAGTCTGCTGGCCAGGAGTTTGAAGATAATCTTGTAAAAGGTGTTACATAAGGCGATAGGTCTATAGTCATCCAGGGTGCTGGGGATTGTAGATTTCAGAATGAGACAGAGGACAGTCTTGTTGATTCTTCTCAGAAGCCTGCCAGACTTGAGGAAGTAATTCACCGCCGCGAGGAGGTCATCCGCAATGATAGTCCAAGCCTGTCGGAAGAAGTGGCCATTGAAGCCATCGTCCCCCGGAGCCCCATTGGGATTCATGCTACAGATGGAAGAGAAGACCTCATCACAAGATGCCAAAGAGCAGTTGGCTGCGCCGTCCGTGGCAGATAATTGCCTGCTAGGGAAAGTGGGGATGTGCCTCCTAATATGCTGAGCATTGAAGAGGGAGTTAAAACGCTGGATGAAGCACGACCGGACCGAAGCAGCATCCTCAATTAAACTCCCATCCACCAAAACATTCCTGATGAGGTTCCGAGCTCTGTGAGCCTTGGTGGAGGCGTGAAGAAAGGCAGTGTCAGCGTCACCATCCCTCAGCCAGCGGATCCTGGATTGCTGCCAAGCACGCATGTGTTCCCTCCAGTGCAGGTCCCTGAGCTGCACCCGGTAGTTGCATTCCGCCTGAAGTAGAGCCGAGGAGCCAGGGTCGTCCCTAAGATGAGACTGAATCGCCATGAGAGAGGCCTCGCAAGCAGAGATTCTCTCCAGAGTGTTTCTGAACCTCAGCCCAGAGTTTCAGACGCTGCCTAAGGTTCACCAGTTTCTGAGTGAACCTGTAGGTAGGATTCCCCCTACAGCAGATGGTCCAAGCTTCTGAAACCACCGCAAGAAAGTCTGGTTCCAAAGACCAATGGTTGAAGAATTTAAACAGACTAGGAGGCTTAGTATTATCCGGGGCCAGAGAGATCCGCAGCGGCGAGTGGTCGCTCAGGTGTCGCAAACCAGCGAAGGTGTGGCATCCCACGAACGCCTCAAGGAAATCCACAGAAACCAGAGAACGATCCAAACGTGCAGAGATAGAGTTAGAGGACAGAAGATTGCTTCAAGTGAACCTCTCACCAGAAGTAGGCATCTCCAAAAGCATCGAACCACTGATAAAGTTGTTGAAGTCATCCGACGAGGAGCGAAAAGGCCGCCTCCCACCAATCTTCTCGTGCTCGTGCCGAATGTAGTTGAAGTCGCCAGTGATAAGCCAAGGCAACGAAGGTATGAAAAAGGTGAGACTCTCCCAGAGAGATCTCCTGGCAGCCACCCCATTCTCAGCATAAACCACGGAGAGCACGAAACGGGGGAGAGAATGGATGGAGACTTCCAGCTGAATCAGTTGCTCCAAGAAAGCCTGCGGAGTAACCAGAAACGTGGACTTGTTCTAGAGAACTAGAATACACCCAAAAGGGGATGAGGATGAGTTATCAAGGAACCCAAAAGATGTCCAAAGCTTCCCAACATCTGCTCCACATCGCGTTTCAGCTTGTGCTCAAGCAAGCAAATAATGTCAGACGGATGGCGACGAGTGAAATCCCTCAGGGCCTGAATCTTGCCGCCATTGTTCCTGCACCTCACCTTCCAGCACAAAATGGACATCATAATCCATCCGGCGGATGCCCCGGCTAGCTAGCAGACTCCAAAGTGAGATCCTTGCTGATAGATTCCAGCAACTGTGGATGCATGATTTTCCTCAGTAGTTGAGCCCTGGATACTAAGGCCTCGACCTCCTCTTCAGGCGATCCCAATGCTTCGAAAGCGTTGTGACTAGAATCCTCCACGCGTAACCTCGCGAAAAAGGTTCCTTTACGTCGAGCTACTGCCATCCTGTGGGACATAGTTGAATTCCCAATGATACTGGGGGACTCCGGGGAGCCTTCCCCAGTGCTGTGCCCACCGGACGAAGATGCCCGATCCTTAGACGAAGAAGGCCTCTCCGTGTCACACAGCAGGGTAACCGGTGTCGCGGCTTCTAGAGCTGGTGCAGTATGAGTGGGTACCAGGGGAGCAAGCTTGCCCACTGATACAGAGTCAGACACCCCCACAACCTCAGTAACTAGCACCTCCTCTGGTGCGGAACTCCCACCCCCGTAGTGAGCATTACTCTTATCGGAGCCCTGGTCATGGCCAAAGGTTTGACAAACAGCACAAGGCTTAGGAATCCAGTCGTAGGAGACTATGATGGCCTCTTGCACGCCGTTCACCTCCATGGACGCCTGAAGTGGGAAGTCGAAGAGGGTGTCTATCTCAATGCAAACCCTCGCGAAGTCAACACGAGTTCCCAAAGCCGTGGCCTCATCCATGTAAAGGGGGACACCCAAAGTACTTGCTGCTCTGCTGATGAGCTGCGCAGACCAGAAACGAAGAGGAAGCTTAGGAAACTTGACCTAGATGGGCAGACTGGACAGTTTCTCCTTCTCGAACCAAGAATCCACCGACCACCGCCTGAGAACTAGGGGTTTCCCACGAACAAACCAGGGTCCTCCCTCTAGAGCCCGCTCCAAATCCTGGTCGGAGTCGAACTTGAAGAGCAGGAAGCCGTTACTCCTAGGGAGGACCTGCAATCCCCCAGATAAACCCCAGACACGCTTGAAGTGCTTCGCGAGTGCCGGAACGAAAGGTTTGAGGCCAATAAAGTAGCCCATTAGAACTCTGTCCCAGCAAGCAGCAGCTTGTTCCACCTCCTCTAGTGGGCAGACCGCAACCCTTACCCCATTCCTGAGATCAAGGGCGAAAAAACTAAGGGCCCGATTCTTGTTAGATACAGTGCCCGAGCATCGTTCCGCCCAAGAGACTGGCGTCGCCGCGGCAGCAACCCCAGTGGGCTCGGCGAGGGAAGTACGGGAGGGAGAAACATTTCGTCGGCGCGAGCGGGACCTGCGGCCACGACCCCCTCTGCCCCGACCACCAGTACCACCCCCCTCCCAGGAGGAGGCGGACAGAGACCACCCAGGCCTTCAGAGTCCTGACCATTGGTCGTCGACTAGAGGGTCGCTGACAGGAAGTCCCCCAGAGTACGCCTAGCCGGAGAGTTAGGCGATGGATTAGCCAGAAACATGGCTAATTAATGATGCCACGTAGACTCAAACATCCCGCGAGAGGTCGACACGTAAAGACGCACGTCCCGCCACAGGGAATTCAAAACTGGAAAGTGGATAAGCGGAATCACCCGCGGAGGAACCAAAATAGAAACTAGAGAGAGGTCAGAGCATCTCTCTCTCATTCATCATAAGTTTCTCAATAACATTAATCACACTCGACTGTACCAGTAAACATGCATGGTAGAAAGAACAAAGCGAATAAGCTCCACCGTACCAGCATAAGAAAGAAGCTTCGCCTTCCAGGACTGCAATCTGCACTTGATCGTTTGCAGAAGGGGATTACAAGTATCAGCAGACAACCTTTTAGAGATCAAAGGGAGTCCAAGGTATCTAATCGGAAGTTCACCAGTAGTTAAACCCAGAAAGGAGGCAATCCAGTTGGCACAATGCGATGAGCCACCAAAGAATATAGTACTCTTATTCTGATTAATCTTCATTCCAGAGGTGGAACCGAATTCATCCACAATTTTCTTCAAGGAACGAGCATTCTTCTTGTTAGCTTTAAGAAAAACCATAAGATCATCCGCAAAGACTATGTGGGAGACAGTTATGGAACCACATTTCATCGGTTGGATCAGATCATGCCGTTCAGCATAAGACATCTTCGCAGAGAAGGCCTGCATCGCGAGAGCAAAGAGATAAGGAGACAAAGGATCTCCTTGGCGAATTCCATTCGTGGAGGGGAACCAATCAGAGAATTCACCATTGATTAACAAGGAGAACCGAGAGTTCATACATTCCATCATCCAAGTAATCCATTGATTGCAAAAACCCATCACATGCATCACATTGCTCACAAACTCACGATTGAGAGAGTCAAATGCCTTACGGAGATCCAGCTTAATGCACATGCGATTGCTACCCCTACCAGTGTGGATATTATGGCATAGCTCCTGGGCCAATAGGACAGAGTCACCAATCCGCCGACCAAAAACAAAGGTTGATTGACTGATAGACACCAGGGAGGGAAGCAGAGGCTTCAGACGACTAGCCAAAAGCATAGCACAGATACGGTATGCAACATTGCACAGAACAATCAGGCGATAGTCTCCCGGGGAAGCAGGGATATTTTCTTGGGAATTAAACAGAGGACAGTTTTGTTCAAGGAGCCCAAGAGTTTTCCAGAGCGTAGAAAGTTGTTTAAGGCCTCCAGAAAGTCCTCAGCGATAATCGACCATGCTTTCTTATAGAATTCAGCATTGAATCCATCATAACCAGGGGCACTGTCAGATTTAAGTTGCTTCACAATAGGCGTGAGCTCATCAAGCGTGGCAAGAGCACATAAATTATGGTTAGCAGAGATGGAGAAAGAGGGTCGCGCAATAGTATTCTAGCTCTTGAGGTGGATGGTGTCACATACTCTGAGGGGGCTGTTATCAACCAGTCTTTCCGGAGGATCTTCTATGCTCTGTACAACTCTTATGAGGGATCGAGGTGTGTCTCCCCTGAACTTCAAAAATCTACAATCCTTGAGTATTTGTGATTGAATGTTTTGTGATTAATCTTTAATATTCTCAAGTTTGCATATTAATTTTTAAAGACTATATTAAAATCGGAAAATCTCTATTCACCACCC
>JAMKQA010003810.1:0-17984 GCA_024699735.1 Posidonia australis
ATGAAAGTAAATGCTATTCCGGGCCTTATTCTGAAATTAGATTTTGAAAAGGCTTTTGATAATGTCAATTGGGATTTCTTAATGGAGGCGCTTAAAGGTTTAAGCTGTGGGAATAAGTAGAACACTTGGATTAAAATGTGCATTTCATATGCTAAGTTCTCAGTCCTAGTGAATGGCTCCCCTAATGGGTATTTCCAGGCTTCTAACCGACTAAGACAAGGTGACCCCCTCTCCCCATTTCTTTTTATTGTGGTCACACACGTGTTGAACAGGATGTTAACACTAGCGATTGACAATAATTTAATTTCTGGAATCCAACTACCAAATGGTGGTCCCAACATTTTGAATATTCAATATGCAGACGACACCATATTATTTCTACCTGCTAGAGAGGATAATATAATAAATATTAAGAGAATACTTTGCTGTTTTCAATCTTGCTCAGGGTTGAAAATCAACTTCCATAAATCATCAATTATTGGTGTTGGAATTTCTGAGGATTTTGTGCAGAGTGCTTCTCAAATCTTGGGATGCTGCATTGAGAAACTTCCTATTAAATATTTGGGTTTACCACTGCATTTTAGGAAACCAAATTACCAAGATTGGTCCCCAATAATAGAAAAAATTACAAAAAAACTATCACATTGGAAGGCAAAATACCTATCTTTAGGGGGAAGGCTTACTATCTGTCTGTCCTACATCTACCAGCTAGGGTAGAGAAAGCTATTGACAAAATAAGAAGTAGATTTCTTTGGAACTCCTTATCTTCCACTACTGTTCGCCATTTAGTTAAATGGATAACTTTTTGTAGGTCAAAAGAACAAAAAGGCTGGGATATCAGCAACTTAAGACATTTCAGTTTGGCACTGAAATGCAAAATACTTTGGCAACTACTATCTAGCTCCTGCTCATTGAAATGGAAAGATGTAGTCAGAGCTAAATATTTTGTTAAGAATGGACTGAGTGCTATCCTAAATGTTTCAAATGGTAGATCCTCACCATTATGGTTAGAACTCAAAAATTGTTTTGACATTATAAATGGATTTACTGAATTTCAAGTTAAAAATGGAAGGAATACTATTTTTTGGGAGAATAGATGATGGAATGGTGAAAAATTAAAAGATACCCTACCTGATATATACCATATGGCGAAATTTAAGCAAGCTTCTGTCACAAAAACTATAGAGACTATTACATCAGACCCTGATAAACTATTCTTCAATCCCTTGACACCTGATGTTGTTGAATGCTTACATGTTCAATTAGAAAGCTTATCAAACATCTTCAACAACACAAGATTAACAGAAGAAGAGGATTTACTAATATGGAAACCCACCAGCAAATCATTCACTGTTAAATCTTGTTATGATATGCTAAATGATGGTGGATACAGATTCAAATATAGGCATGAAATCTGGGACTGTTGGGTGCCACTTAAAATCAAACTCTTTGCATGGTTAGTTATTTGCAATAAAATTTTGACTAAAGATAATTTATCCAAAAGAGGCTGGTCCGATTCTGAACTATGTATTTTTTGCAATAATAGCAGAGAATCTATCAAGCATCTTTTTCTATATTGTCCTTTCACGCAGTCTGTTTGGAGTGCTTTTACTGTTGGATTCATTTATGCTGCTATACTTTTAGTTGAAGACTTATTTGTTTTTCCTCCTATGCTAAAATTTGAAACATCTTTAAAAGGATCTCATACTTTTGTTCAAATCTTTTTATGGTCTGTGTGGAAGGAAAGGAATAATAGAACATTCAGGGGCACTTACAGAAATACCAATATGATTACAAATGACATTATTTCCTTGTTTCACTGTTGGATAGAATGTCTGGGTACAGGATTTGAAAGGAATGAAACTCTACAGTCTTTATCCACATTCCAGCAAAAGAGAGAGATGGAACAAGCTTCAATGGCTCCTACTAATTCCCAGCAAGGAATGGATTACAATAGATCTACACCTGCTCTCTTGGAGGATAATCCTATGATATGATTAACATTTTGTTAGTTGAAATATCACCCAGACATTCTGAGTTTAAGTTTAACTTTTGTTGCTGGAAATTTTTGTGATTTATCTGTGGTGTAATATTGACAATGGAAAACAGTGGCAAAATTCTTATTTCATATATATAATAGATTACCGTTTATAAAAAAATATATATATAGAAAAAGAGAAAGAGCACCACATTTTCTTTCTAAAAATCATCCTTATTTTTATTAGGTTTTTTTAAAATTATGTAGCGATAGAAAAAATACCACAAAACAATAAGTCTATGTCAGAAGCAAGTAAAAGAATGGATTCATTTTTTTTATTTTTACGTTTTTTACCATTGTTAATAATACCATATTATCATGGTTAATATATATCGATTTCTGGATTGTTGCAAATTAGCCCAATGGATCTGGACCGGATCCACCCAAGACAATCCGGCGTTATGGTCCAATTCCTCTCACCCATCGCTTACCTCCCGCCAAAAAAAACTTCTTTCTCCTTCTCTTTCTTCTTCACAAAACCAAAAGAAACCCAAAAACAGAAATCGCAAGAAGTAGTAGAAGTAGCTAGAGGCAGCAGCTCCAATTCCATGGCGTCGAACGAGCCATCCTTCTCCACAACCACCAACTATCACGTCCCCCTTCCCATTCCGACGCCCAACTTCGCGCTCGTCGCCGCATCTTCTCCCGACTTCGATCCCGCCGTCGACAAGCCACAGGTGTGCGAGGTCGTCAAAACCTACCTCCGCGATTTCCGAAATGCCACCCGCGAGGAGTCCACGCGGCTGGCGAACGAAGCCCGCTCCTCTGGCGAGTGCTACGCTTCTCTCCACCGCGTCAACGCGGGTATCTTCCGGAAGCTGGCCGAGACCCACGATGTCAAGAACCTCTCCAAGGCCGTCACTGCCGCCGAGACCGCGGTGCGCTTCTCCCCCAGGTCCATCGAGTACCGCCTCTGCCTCGCCCAGCTCCTCTTCGAGTCCGCCCGGGACGACGAGGTGATTGGCGTGTGCGAGGAAGCCCTCGCGGTCGAGGACCCCATCGATCCGTTCTGGCAGGGGCCGTGCTTGGGTGACGACAGGTTCAAGAACTCCAAGACGCCGGAAGAAGGTGTGGCTTTCGTCGCTGATGAGCTCAGAGAGCTCATCCGTGAATGCCAAAGTAAAAAGAATCAGCAGGAGGAGCAGCTGCAACCTCCTCCTCCCTCCTACGGCAAGCTAGTTCTTGACGCGAGGCAAAAGAAGAAGGGCTATGAGAGAGCGAGGCAGAGGTATGACAAAATGCTTCAGGCGAAGGAGTACTGGGAGAACTCCATGAGCCCTGACGAAAAGAGAAGCTTCTTTGAAGTGAATATTAAGGATTTGAGGAAGCACTGGTCCAAGGAAGGAAAGGCCGGCGAGGTCATAGAGACGATCCTCGGCATTATTTTGGAGAACAGGGATTGGAATGTCTTCAAGTGTTTCACTTGCAAACAATTTTTTCAGAATTGGGACACCTTCATGGTGCACACAAAGGAGAGTCATATAAAAAAACCCACAAAAAAGAACGAAAAGCCTCTTCCAGAAAATTTGCCTTTAGTGGTCTCGGAGAGATTTCTCGACACGGTCCGAAACGGCTGTTGGGAGCCTATCGATGCTACTGCGGCAGTGGAGGAGAAAGAAGAACAACAGCGGCTAAAGGTTAGGTCTGCTCTTACCTGTATTGACCTCAAGGATACCTTTGTTTCTGAATATGATGCGTTCTGCCGCAACAGTTACAAGGAAAAAGAAGATGATTATCTGTCTGATGCTAATAAGATGAGTGAAAACGGTGCTATATTGCTGAAGTGGTCTCTATCCTTCGATGCGAAACGAATTGATCTCCTCAACCGGATTCGAGGCACGTTCCGGAGTCTGAGTGAGCTTAAACGGCTCTGCGCAAGCCATGTTGCTTCGGTATTACGTCTTGCAATTAATTTCATTTCTGACCTTCCCTATGGCTCTGAATTGGTGAACCTTCTTCCCCTTCATGACTTGCCTCTCTGCTTGTGCTTCTTAGAAGCATCACAGCTTGATTCACTCCTGGGCTTCTTGCTCGGTGTCTTATCTGCTGGTGAGGAAAATGAGATCAACTTGGCAATTGAGCCCTTTGATGCAGACTGGGAATTCAATCTTCCAATGATTTTCATTACTTCCGATTCTAGTCTATGTTTGGACGTTAACTTCTTCAAAAGTAATGTTGCCTCTGCTGATACTGAAAAGTACAGTGCCAATGATGGTATGGAGAAAGTGAATGTAGACAAACTGTTGTCGTGGATATTTGTTCGTGACTCCCTTCTTTATCAATTAAAAATGTGGAAAAAGATGGACAAGTTAAAAAATCAATATGTGACACAGAGAGTAATTGAAGTGTATATATCGGCATCCACCATTTTAACGGCCGTTGGTGTCAGCAAAGGTGAATGGCTGACAAAAATGGCGGCTATCAGAAGTCTCACAAAGCTCTGCCTTGAAGAGAAAAAGAGAAGAGAACAAACTGAAGAGTGTACCTCTGATTTTATTACTGTGTTACGCAACCGTAAAGAAGAGCTCAATAGAATTGAGAATGGGCTAGAGTCTGCTAGTGACCAATCTAAATGTGAAGCCACTACCATCACTGAGGTTCTTAAAAAAGCAGATGAATTGAACAATAGTGGTCAGGTTGAATACGATAAGAAATCCACTGTAACATCTTATCTGCGTGACTTGGCCTCTCGATGCAAAGATGATAATAGAAATCGAGATCATCTACTGCGGGTTGACAGCTCCGTGAAGGTGATGATTCAGTTGCAATGTCAAGCCATCTGTCTCAAGGTTTGTTATTAATTCAATATCCTGTTTTAGGAAATATTTTTTACATATATGTATATATATATATATATTCATTTATGATATGTTTGTTTTTCAGCTTAACATGTTTGACGCGAAGATGATGCCACTTTTGAATATCACCAAGGAGCTGGATGAGATCCTTAAGGCACATTCCTTTATGGATTATGGAATCATGTGTTTGGCTCCCATGTTGTCTTTGTTGTCGGTAATAGGGATTTACTGGTTCCATAAATAAAATTTAGTTCGACTTTTTAGTCTTAATTTCAAAATCTGGCAGGCAAATTAGATGACTACAGGTTTGCTCAAGCTCATAATTTTTTTTGGCAGATTCGCATGAAAGAACTACTAGAGAAGTATGCTGTAGAAAAGTCTGAAATTGCAATAAGAGCTCTGCTGGCAGAAGAAGAGAAGGATTCTAAGTGCAGCATGGCCAGAGAGACCGTTTCTTCAAAGCTCCCCAAGGTTAAAAAGAAAGACAAAAGGAAGCAAAAGAAGACAGAAAAGATGTAATACCCATTAGTGCTTCTTCCTTTTTATCTAATTAACATTAACTTTGATCTTAAGAAATAAACATCTTTTATGAAGTTTAATTTGAAGAACATGTTCTTAAGACAATCAGTGATTATGTAGAAATTGTTCATCATATATCATCGATGCACTGATATATGTCGAAGTTACTGAAAGCCATATCTGCATGGCACAAGACTTTTTTTCTTTGCTTGTCCTTACTTTCTACTGGTCCATATAGATGCCACAGCTGCAAGAATACCATTAACACGAAA
Source organism: Posidonia australis (assembly GCA_024699735.1). Classification (NCBI taxonomy): domain Eukaryota; kingdom Viridiplantae; phylum Streptophyta; class Magnoliopsida; order Alismatales; family Posidoniaceae; genus Posidonia; species Posidonia australis. The sequence continues at coordinate 5,628 of JAMKQA010003810.1, forward strand.
AACAACTAATCACTACAGAAGAGTGTTTTTTAATTGTAAAACATGATTTAACACCAGTTTCTAGTTTTCTTAGATATGTTCAAGTACTTGTAGGTTTGTTTCAATTTATATTTGAAAATTTGTATGTTTTTTGTGGTATCAATCTCTCTGTATGACCTAGTTAGAGTGTCTACCATCATCAGATTTCATGATTCTGATGCCGATAATTTAGAAGCTGACTCGGAACCAAGTACTGGTCACTTGAAACAAGAAGCAGATGAAGAGGAATTTGAACAAAATTTTGAAAGTTTTGCTTATCAAGCAGAGCTTGTGGAGACTTTGGAATCTCGTAGAGAAACAGAAAACAAAGCAACACAAGAGCAAATTGAGAAGCATCTAAAGATGGTTGTTGGAGATTCATTAGGAAAATTGAAGGCACTGGCTGCAACTACGTATGTATTCTTCCACCACTCATGTTTTATTCATGGATACCCAATAAGAGTATATGGCTTGAAGTTGATGTTACTTTTTATCAAATCACATGCACAAACATCAGATGTTAGAAACTTTAATTAATGGTCGGCCTTATTTTGTTAGTTAATGAATTGCTATATTTTGAATCTCCTATTTTCATACATGTCCTGTTTTGTGTTTAAATTGTTTGGAAATCTCCTAAATTTAGCAGAAACCAAGTTTAAATGTTATTAACACATATTTTCCCAATTCGCACTGCTACTGAATGCCTAATGAATAATGAAGCCTTCACACATTCATTTGAGAATTGTACTCTCTCTTTACTTTGGTTATCTATGCATCTCTGTGGTTCTATTTTGTGCATTATGTTGAATGCATACCAGCATAGCCAACAAAGAAGTTACTAATGTGCCAAAGTCATGATCTGTGGTTCTATTTGATGCCTTATGCCAAATGCATACCAGCATAGCCAACAAACAAGTTACTAATATGCCAAAGTCATGAACGTGATTTAACAATAAATTCTTTCTAAATTTTGTAGATATGCTTACAGTTTCCCTAATTCTGACTTTTTATGGTTTTTTTTCTGGTTTATCTATACATGACTAATGTTATAGATATCCCATTTCTAATGTCGCAAAAGGAAGTGCTGATCGCTTGAAGCAAGAAGAAGATAAAGAGGGAGATAGACAAAATGTTGAACATGAAGCAAAACAAGAGCAAACTGAAAAGCATCTAAAGAGGGCTATTGAAGATTTCTCAGGAAATGTTTTATTTGGAGCACTTCAACTAGATCCAAATTATTGTAAATCGAGCTTTCCTGATGATGATGATGATGATGATGATAATGGCTTCAAAGACGAGAATGTTGGACAGCTAAATGTTCAATTGTGAATTGCATGGAACAAGTTTTTCTATGATGTCTAGCATCTCCAAGGCAAAGCAATTTCCCTCTATTACCATTTGATGAGTCTGGCAATGCAAAACAGAAGTTACACAAATGTTTTTCTCTTGTTAATGGTACTTGTTTTTTAAAATTGATGTCTATACAAATATTATTCTCTTGTTAATAATATTTGATTTTATTTCCAATCTTTTCCTGACTAAAATTTTGTTAATAATATTTTGCTGAATATTAAGAGAAGTGAATCCACCGAACAAATATTTTTTAACTCAGCTTTCGAAGAAATAATTTCTTCTAGTGTATTTACTATTTTGCATCTTGCTGGCTTAAATTTACTTGGATGGAAATGAAAATCACGCTTATCATGGCTTTTTCCTGTCACAACTAGGGTAGCGTTTGGAAACACTTTTCTTGTAATGTTTGGAGATGACACCAAAAGACGATTGATATGTTCCTAGTATCGAGAAAATAATACCAAAAGATAGCTAACATGTCCTTGATATCGAGATGTTGACGAGCCCGTTTCGTGGACAAACAAGAGACAAAGAGATGCGAATGTGGGGGACCAAATTGGTTGGTTTAGTAGTTGGATTTTGTAAGGGATAGATCTTGTTTACAAGTGTACCTTGGATTGTTGTGCTTGCATATTTTGATGCTTGTTGAGGCATAGGATGATGCTTGTTGACTGGACTTTTCCCGAAGACATGCATGTTTAGTTGCTATTCTGAATTTGTGCTTGGAAGGAGGTAATAGCGTTAATAGATCCCGGCCCTTTTATAAGATTGCAGTCTGCCTCTGACATGCGTGCCTGGATTATGTGTTGCTCTTCTGCCTACCCAGCCATTTTACTTTGTGTTTGACAATGCTGTCGTTGGGTGTTCCCGCTAGTGTTTGTAGAGTTTAACTTGTTGAGGAGAGACTACTGTCATGTTGTTGATTCTGCAAACCTGAGCAGTTGACATATCCTTAGTACGAAGTAACAGACTTGGAATATGGTTGTTCATACATATTTTATTCCCATATTTATCTTTTTTGTATATAAATAATTCTACTTGAGGTGTTTTATGTAAATTTTGTAAGAACCTAAAGAATTAGAAAGAGTCTAGGGGAAAAAAAAGGAGGAAAAAGAATAATTGTGTCAGAAAAGAAGAGATTTTTCATGAAAATTCTAGAATTATGTCAAGAGATCAAATACATATTTTCCACGTGTCTAAATATTGGGAAAAATATTAGTTAAAAGGTGGAAGAAGTTAGAGTAGATTTTGGTTGACAAGAATGCCTCATAGATGTCCTGATATAGATCCAACGCCTTTCAAGCGTCAATACAAGATATTTTTGACTCAATCTTTTATAGAAATGACTTAATTGTAAATATCTTGTATTCAAAATTAAAAATTAAATTTTGTATTCGGATTTATCTCTGACGTAAGTAAATCTCTGTAAGTCTATAAAATGACCCCCTGTATAGATCTAAGGGGAGCTTTCACCTTCTAGCCTTAGAATTTTTCTCTATTGTTGTGGAAGACTCTTCAGCATTGTTCCAGTTGTAATATCAGGTTCTTATTAATATAAGTTCATTTTTTTTTGTTAATTATGTCTTGTATTTCTCTTTCTTTATCTTTTATTTTAATAATTGTTATCATACTTAGTTAAGTTTTTAGTTCTAGGTTAGTTAAGTTTTTAGTTCTAGGGTTGAGATGAAATTTATGTGAATTGAGATGCTATGAGCAAATTTTGTTTTTTCTTTTGTGCTCTATTGCTATGATTATGTAGACTAGATGTACATTACATAGATTATTCATCATTTGATAAGTATTGATAGGCTAATATTAAATTTCTCTTTTTAGTCTATACTCAGGGAAGAATGATTTGGGGTTATGTATATAATCTTAGATCTATCATATATCATTTGATTTATTTGACTCTATGTGTTTTTATTCCTTATTTGATATTCTATGATTCTTAGCATATAGTATATACTGGTTAGGGTAAAAATCATTTAATCAAATATTCAGATCTAAAACAAGAGATAGAGTAAATTTATTTATGCATTCTCAACATCACATAAATAGATTCGAAATCCTAGGTTTTACTTGATTTGATTGCATCTTGACATTCTAATTTTAGTTTTAAACATCATCTCTCTCAAACTCTCTTCAATAATTGATAGTAGATTTTTATTTTTAATACACTTTTATTTGGAGGATCGATCCGTACTTGCATACGTATTACATAGTACGTTGTGCATTTGCGGTTAAATAAAATGTTTATATTAAGTTTTTGGTGTCATTACTGGGGAGAAGCGTTTCTTTTTCATTAATTTATTATTAGTTATTTCTTTCTTTTCATTTTTTTAATAAAATAAAAATAAATAAAGACATTTACTTCGTTTTCTTTGTTTTCAGAGACATTGTTGAAGATTCGTAAGAGAACAAGGCAAAAAAAACTCGAAATCAGAGGAAGCATCAACGCCTCCCAAGCATCAATTTGCATTTCCGACGACTCCTAGGTGCCCAAGTCAGATATTTCTTTTCATGTTTTAAATTCTATTATTTTTAGATTTTTCTGGAATCCTGTTTTAAGGTTGATATCCAGATACGATTTTTGGATTTTTCTTAATCATTAATTTAAAATCAACCCTCAACTTAAACCAAATAAAAGATTTCATAACCAAATAGAAACTTGCTTTTTAGGACATTCATCATCTAAGCTTGCAGTAAGAGCAGGACTTTTATTTTGTTATAATTTTTTTTGAAGATTGCTGAAGGAAAAAGTATGTGTTCTCCTACTTGTTTTTTAACATTTTAGAGTATATAGTTAATAAGAAGAATAACTTCTCTGAGCATAATTATTTGTTGCATATCATTTCAAAGTACCTAAAGACAAAATCTATAATACAAGATAACTTATCTGAGTATAATTGTTTGCTGCATACCTTTCCTTAGTCCACAAATAACAAAATAAAGCATCAAGCATTGACCTAAGCCTCAATTAAAATCAAGTAGACATTGGTACCTAGGATTCGAGCTTAATACGAAAAGGAAGCCTAAGAGTGACTCAAAATTTAAAATTCTTTCCCTACTTGGTGTCTAAAAAAGTGGTTCACAAGGTTTAGCCTTAAAAGCAAGTGATTATTTAATTAGGTTCGTTGCTCAAGCACGGGGAGTCTCTCACTTTCCTCCATTGATCTAGCCAAGTAGGTTAAAAAATTTTGATTTGAGAATATCAAATGTTAACTTAGCAGTTTGGAGGTGTCTAAAATTTAGGTCAACTATAAAATTAAGATTTGTGTGACTTGTGTGATTAAATAAGACATCTTCCTCCTCTATCTTTAATCTCGTCATCTGTTTGGTTCTCTTATCTTCTTATCTTTTCGTCTTTTCTATTTTCATTGTATGTTGTTTCATTTTTTATATAAATAAATAAATAAATAAAAATTAGAGCCTCCCTTGTGCATATGCGTATGGATTCATGATTCAACACATCGTCTAATCCGTGTTGAACTCGAAGAATTTAAAATGACTGATGAAATACACAATCCACCTCTAGCCTTAGAAGTCAGATGTTACCTAGTAAGAACTGTGCAACGATCTTGCATTAGACTCCCACAAACTACTGACAATAATTTTGAATTCAAATCCAATTATATTAACAAGTTGTTTAGGTTCACGGGTCTAGAATTTGAATATGCTTACTAATTCATCAATGAATTTGAGGTGTATAGTATGATGAAGTTACAGTAGTTGTCTGATGATGCAGTCTGATTAAGATTCATTCCTTTTTGTATTAAAAGACAATGCTAAAAAATGGTTTTATAGTCTACCAACTAATTCAATCACCACTAGGGTCTAATTTTGCACTGTATTCCTAAAAAAATACAATCCCATTCACAAGGCCATCAAGTTTAGAAATGAAACTAATTCATCTAAACAAAAGATTGGTGAGTTTTTTTGGAAATATCTTGATAGATTTAAGGATCTCTTAACCCAGTACCCGCACCATAGGATAGAAAAGTGGAGATTACACCAAATAATTTATGAGGGTTTAGATATTTCAATTAGGACCATACTTGAGTCTATGTGTCAATGAGCATTCATGAAGAAGAATGAAGATGAAGCATGGGAATTTCTAGGAGAATTAGCTGAGAAAATAATGTAGTGGGAGAGTATAAATGATTAAATAATTGATAAACTCACACCATCTTAAGACGGTATTCACTCAATAAACTCTTCTATAGCCACTGAAGCTAAATTCACCACACTAGCTCGTAGGTTAGAAGTTCTAGAGAAGAAAGAGAAAGCTCAATGAACCAAGTCTCCGATCAAATTCCTTAGTGTAAAGGTTGCCATATGGTGGGTCATGTGATGGAAGAATGTTCTTCAATAGGGGATCAATCCAATTTTGGGTCTAAACAACTAAATATAATCTTTGTGAGGCCTCGAAATGACTCATATGCCCCAACATACAATCTAGGATGAAGGAATCATCCTAATTTTTCTTGAAACCAACAAAATTATTACGGAAATAATAATTTTACTTTCTTCCAAGGCCAATAACAACACTCAAATCATTTTAGGTCTAATCAAACCGTCCATCAAAACTTTAATGGAGGATCACAACCAAATCTACCTCCAGGATTTCATGAGAATGAGAGGAGACTGAGCAACCTAGAGAAAGGCATGGAGGCCCTTCTCAATGCCAACTCTTAAACAAACATTAACATAGCTGCTAATACGTAAGTCATATCTTGAATCAAGATGTAATTGAGTCAGCTAGCCACGTTGGTAGGAGGAAGAGAAAAAGGAACCTTCCATAGTCAACATGTACCTAATCCTAGAGGTCAAGTCCAAAATTTAAATCAATGGTAGATTCATGTGATTCAAGACGACCAGGTCAATGCAATCAATGCATTAAGATTTGGAAAACTAGACAACTATGTTGTCATGCTTGATCATGCTGTTAGAATTCAAAAGGACTCACTTTTTGACTCAACTACACCAGTTCAATCCCACTCAGGCCAGTTTGAGGAGTCTTAGAATTATGAAGGACCCAATAAACTTGTTGGGTCCTTTAGTAAATCATCTATTGAGCCTATATAGAAATCCATTGCCTCATTTCTAAATAGGTTCAAAAATAAATACGAATATGCACAAATGGAAAAGATACTAGAGGTGTTCAGGCCAGTTAAGGTAAACATTCCTCTCTTAGATGCTATTCAATATGCCCCTACGTATGCCAAATACTTTAAGAACTTGTGCACTCGAAAGAGAATCACTAATGTGCCTAAGAAAGCTTTTCTAACAGCTAATGTCAACTTTATTTTGACAAATTAATTACCTATTAAATATAATGACCTTGGAAGTTTTACAATCTCATGTACCATAGGTAAAACAAAAATCTAGGAGCTAGTGTCAACCTGTTGTCGTACTCAGTGTATAAACAATTAAGGCTAGGCGAGTTGAAACCCACTAGGGTAGCACTGCAGTTGGCTAATAGATCAATTAAGATACCAAAAGGAATGATTAAAAATGTTTTGATCAAGGTTGGTAACTTTGTATATCCTGTAGATTTTGTAATCGTAGAAACCCAACCCTTGACCAACCTTAAAGGTCCAATTCTAGTTATCCTAGGTCGACCTTTCATGGCTACAACTAATTCTTTAATCAATTATCAAAATGGTTCAATGAGGTTAAATTATGGAAATTTGACTGTCACACTTAACATTTTTAATTGAGATAAGTAATTAACCAATGAACCAAATGAGACATTTGAGGTTAACATGATTGAAGATTTCTCACAGAAGGAAGGCTTGATAGAGGATGACATTAACTTTGATCTAAGCTACTTTGACCAAAGTTTTGAGGAGATTTTCAAAGAAGAATTATTGTTGGTAGAGGAAGCCAAGGAATTAACCCAATGTAGGACTAACAGTTGGTATAACCCTCCTTTAGAGCCCATTACATCTGAGTCCAGACCTAATCCTAAGTCATCTATTGAGGAACCACCTATACTGGAGCTTAAACCTTTGCCTAAACACCTAAGTATGCTTACTTAGAGCAAGATTAGACCCTTCCTGTAATTATTGCAATCAATTTAACTCATGATCAAGAAGATACTTTGTTAATCGTCCTTAGTGAGAATAAGGAAGTCATAGGATGGACCATGGCTAATATTAAGGCGATGAGTACAATAATTGTGCAATATCGGATCCACTTGATAGAAGAAGTCTACCCAGCTAACGACCCACAAAGGTGGTTAAATCCTGTAATGAAGGAAGTGATAAGGAAAGGCATACTGAAATGTCTTGATAATGGGATCATCTATCTCATCTTAGATAGCTCATGGGTAAGTCCTGTCCAAGTAGTTCCAAAGAAATTTAGAATTATTGTAATCCAAAATAACGACAATGAGCTTGTCCCCACTCGCATCTAAATAGGATGGTGAGTATGCATAGACTATAAGAAGTTCAATGCGGTAACTAGGAAATACCACTTTCCTTTGCCATTCATTAACCAAATGTTAGAGCGGTTAGCTAGCCATGAGTATTATTGTTTCCTTGATGGATACTGTAACCATGCCGGTGACAGCCTCCTGCTTAGTAAGAAAGGCCAAATGCACGAGAACCAAGGAAGTCACGGTAAAATAATAAAAAGCAAATGATAAAAATGCAGGAGTCGCCACTTAGTCTACTTGAAAACGGGAGACGAGGAAAACCATTTTAAAACATTAAAACCATGCCATAAAACCAATGGAAAAGGTCAACATGAACCAGAAAATGGGCAAGGATCCCTGTTACGCACGAGGAAGGTATTAGGCACCCTCGAGCGCCCGACAAAATCGGCCTTTCATGGGTTTTTTCGTTTACTTATATGAAATGTTGGCTTTTCAGCCTGTTATGTACACCCAAGGCGATATGCCATGCAATGCTACATGCAAGTTGTGCCATATGCTAAACGTGGGTAGAGGGACTGTAGGGTGTGTCCTAATGCTCAGAAAGGTCACCCGACTGGTGGATCAAACACCGGTGCAAAGATATTGCACGGCTATGACCAAAGATCCAATAACACCGAGTGGCTTTTGTCCTCACTTTGCTATATGCAAAACTTAAGCTACCATGCATAAATGTGGATGAAAAAAGACTGGAGTCCTCCAGATATATTCAGGAGCACACCCAAAGAAAACTAAAGGCAAAGCAAATCAGGAAACATGCTAAATACCATGCCAAAAGCTACTATGTGGTGCGCCACCTATGTGCGCCGATATGGTGCGCCTATCAAAATGCAGGTCAGACAGTAAGTTAGACTAATGTGCCATGCGATATAAAACCTTGCAAACATGCATAAGACCATCTGAAAATGCACCATGGACCTCTAAAAGACCTAATCACATATGAGTGAGTTTCCCCTCTTCCACAATGTCATAAAGGAAATAGGAAACCCAAGAAAGCATGATATCGGTCTTGTGCTCAAGGGCTATATGCCTCACACAAGACCACACAACCCTACTCAAAATAAAGCTAATGGGTTTCAACCATGTTACCCAGTTTTGGATCATGGACTGTTGCATAAGAGCTCCTCAAACAGGAGTCCATGGGGCAACCAGTTCACCAGACCTCAGTAACAGGCTGACTACACTAGATGCAAAACTAAAACAAATAGGGCTATTATATGTTGAAATGATGCATAAATGATCATGATATATCAGAGAACAAACATCAGAAAAATCAAAGTCCAAGACATTCAGAATAGCATGTAGATTATGATGCAAAGTTGGCTGCCTACACCCTAACCAGCTTGGTGCGCCAAGATGGGGTGCCAACTAGGTGCGCCCATCTGGTGCGCTAGGTTGGTGTGCCCCCGATACTCTGTTTCAGACTATGGTCTGACTTCAGAGCCTGGACCAGATGTATGCAACCAACTAGGTTACTGATTACCCAAATCATCAAGATAGATGCCAAAGAACTTAATCATGTTAAACAAATGAGCATAAAAACCCTCTTATCACTCTCTCCTTAAGCCATGCATATTCATAGATCACAAAGACTACAGTCACTATTGATGGGTTCTCTGATTCATACAGTGATTTAATTGACTCAGGGATCATGCGGAAAAGATAAAACATGTAAAAAGGATGCATTACGGTTCATGTTCCATAGCATGCGATTACATAAGACTATGATTCATTGTTAACACATTGTGCAAAATTTATCATGACAGAGAATCAATGGACATATAAGGGAGCATCACGAATATCCAAAATCATAGGAAGGCACGAGAGAACATCTATGTATACAATATATCAGTTTAGTTTCATGCTTTATTCAGAATGTTAAGTAAAATCTAATTGGAGAAATAGATAAAGGACCTCACCTCCTTGGGTGTCTCCTCCTTGAATGGCTCAAGGTATTTCCTCCTTGTTGCTTTGGGACTCGGTTGGGGTTGCTCAGGAACGCGAGATTGTGCTCTGGAAGTTGGGATGTAGGTCGCTAGGAGTGGGTGGTTTGCTAAGAATTTGCCAAGAGTTTGCTAAGAGAGCAGAAAATTCCTTCAAGGGGACCTTTTAAAGAGAAAGGAAAAGGGTAACTCCTGGGATGCAAAAGGCCTCGAAACCCAACAGCCTTGCGTAGATTCGTGAAGAATATTCGCAAGTGAGGGTTACAAGCACAGAATATGGAAAGCCAAAAGCCAACACCTGAGAAGTGGTTGTGCGCTAGCATGGTGTGCCAGCTTGGTGCACCACGTCGAAGCGCCAGTGTGGTGCGCCAACTTGGTGTACCACGTTGGTGCGCCCACCTAGCTGTTGGACCATGGGCTTATGGTTGGTTTGTGCGATGATCTCGGGCTAATGTCAAATAGGGTTCAAAAGTGGTTAAGCTTGCCGCATCCAAAGCAACATCTTCAGGAGGATCCACCTACGAGCCGCCTCAAAATCGGGGTGTCTACAGATGCCCCTCCCTGAGCGAGGTCGAGGGACGAAGGGAACCGAGACCGATGCTTAGGGTTGACAAAATACCCCCATTTTGAGGCCACAGAGGAGTGATGTTTGCTATAGGCACTAGGTCACTTATCCGGTGGATGCACCGAAAATCATGACTTGTTGCCAAATGCAAATGCAAAGTGTAAACATGCATGCAAATGTTGAGCCCAATGCGGAAAATGCAATGCAATGCGATGATGAGTTGAAATACAAATACAAGAGCTGATGCTGAATGCAAAGTTGATGCTAATGATGAAGTGATATTGCAAAAACTAAAGAAACCCTGCACGCAGAGTGGACCACTCGCAGGGTCATGATAAGTTGTCGGACTCATCAGTCGAATTATTGAGGTTATCAACCTGAGAAGGCGAGACAGACAATTCAAGCAAGTCTAGTCAACCCGATCGCCAGACAGCGTGACGGTTGTCAACTGAGTAGTTAGGGATACCGGCCCAAAGAAAAGGGGCATGACAAACATACTATTTGTCAAACAAGAAAGAGAGCCCTGTCCGCACGGACTTAGGGCAAGCAAAGGGATTTCACGCACGTGAAAACCCAAAAGAAAAGGATGAATAGGACCTCGACTGCCTGGTCAAAAGTCAAACAGCTAGATTTTACGCTTGCGAACATCCAAGGAAGAGGATAAGGACCTTGACCACTAGGTTAAAGGTCAAGCAAAAGGATATGACCTTGACCGCCCAGTCAAAGGTCGACTTTGATCGCCCAGTCAAAAGCCAAGGAAAAGGATCTCTCGCCTGTGAGAAAAAAGAAAAGAAATGACCTTGACCGCCCAACCAAAGGTCAACTCTGACCGCCTGGTCAGAAGCCAAAGAAAAGGATAAGGAAACGACCTCGACCGCCCGGTCGAAGGTCAACTCTGACCACCCGGTCAAAAGCCAAAGAAAAGGATAAGGAAAAGACCTCGACTGCCCGGTCGAAGGTCGACTTTGACCGCTCGGTCAGAAGTCAAAGAAAAGGATAAGGAAATGACCTCGACCGCCTAGTCAAAGGTCGACTCTGACTGCCCGGTCAAAAGCCAAAGAAAAGGATAAGGAAATGACCTCGACCACCTAGTCGAAGGTCGACTCTGACCGCCCGGTCAAAAGCCATATAAAGGTTGACTCTGACTGCCCGGTCAAAAGCCAAGGAAAAGGTTCTCACGCTCGCGAAAATCCAAGGAAAAAGGAAAAGAAATGACCTTGACGGCCCGGTCAAAGGTCAAACACAAGGATTTGGCGTCCACGAAAATCCGAAAAAAAGAAGGGATAGAAAGATCTCATCTGTCCGGAATGATAACCCAAAAAAAGAAAGCGATAAACCCTGGATTGTCCTCTAGGAAGGAAGCTGGCTCAGTTGCACTCTGGAAGGCAGAACCGTAATTGTGCTAGCTGCTTGCTCTATGGCACAGAAACTGGTGCGCTTGCTGAGATGCATATGCAATATCCTCTGAAAGAACCTTATTGGAGTTCCGATCTCAATTGGCTTTGTTTGCGAGTTTCGCAAAAAGTTGGGGCGTATTTGCAATTTCCCGAAACTAGAGGGGCCTTATTGTAAATTAGCCTGATATGGCAAACTTCCGATGGTTGTATTTCTACTGTGCTGCTAATATTTGAAATTCTGCTGAGTGCTTGCAAGTTTCTACTCAAATGTGATTTGTCGCATCCTTTGTGGGCTATTCTGCAAATTTCACGTTGTCAAGGGGTTTTCTGCAAATTACCCCAATTGGTGAATTTTTGGAAGGCTGTGTGCTTTTTTTTTTGACAGTTTGCCTTTTGCATTTTGCAAACTGCTGAGTGCTGAGGATAACAATGCAGTTCTTGCAGCCATTCATCTCTTTAGACCTTGGAAATTAAGATATTTGCACCGGTTGTATATGGCAGGGCCCTCTAGATAATTTCTAAATCATAACAACTGGGGCATCTAACAATGGTGACACCAAAACACTGTTTTGATGTCCTGCAAACATTGATTGGTGCACTAATTGCTGAGGATCGTGAACATTTGCGGGTTTGATGCATATCATC